>JAGFPH010000019.1:1636102-1654305 GCA_018207615.1 Philaenus spumarius
TTGTGACTGCATTCTTCACATTTCTAAACATTAATTACAAAATGAATGTAAAATATTTTATTTTATTCTGGTACTTTTTAAAACTACACGGATGAATTGAGTAGATTTGTTCAGCTGGTTATCATTTGCTATGTTGGTGCCAGAAGAGTCTGGTATCAAATTTAGAAGTTTGAAAAAAAAACATATATGTGACAAGGTCGAGAAAATGGGCTACAAGAGATCCGAACCACCAACCGTTATGGTAAAATCTATGGTTCCCATACACTATATCGCCACGCATTAATTTACCCAAATTTGGATCCACTATAGTTAGTTGTTCCTGTATTGCATGTAATTATCTTAATCACCACTGGTTTATTATAAAATGTGACTACAGTACTTTCAGAAATAGAACAAGGAATGAAGATTGTATCAACATTTTCAGAAATAATTTACATCGCTCTATATGATACTATACAGTATTTAAAAACTCAACATAAATAGTTGGTTGAAACCCTAAAACATATCAACTTAATTTTATTAATTCGCTCAACTCACGTGAGCGGTTCAGCTGCGTCATCGAATTATTTTTAGTTTGTGTTTGTTTTTATTTTGTTAAACTAACCTAAAAAAACTGTTGGTTCTGAAAAATAATTAACTAATTCTATTTTTTTAAATTTGGTTGCTATGGTAATGAATGTAAATGCATTCAACAAACGTGTTTTGATTCAAATCAGCTGTTTTAACTGTTATATGGATGGGAGTGAACCCCCGTAGTTTTAATATTTTCAACCCTTAAAATCAATAGTCGTATGAAGGTATCATGTAAATGTTAAGGCTCTGGCTATCATAGTTTTGGCTATACGTTGATTATGACGTCACTCGGTCAGTCAGCACTTTTTATTTTATATATTATACAGATTGTACATTTTTAATCCAAGCAATCAAACAGTAGTGCATTTGGTTTTCTTATCGTGTTCACTCTGTACACGTTCGACGAATAACTTGTGAGAAGAGAAATAACAAACACAAAACTATCGTCAAAAGCCAGGTTCGATCACATGACTTTCTAAACCAGGTAGCGTGATTGCTGCCACCTTATTAACGTGGTTATTGTCGATCGTTTGTATAGGTGTCTTATAAAATCGTTATATTTTACCCAACGATTGCAAATGTATACTTTTAAGGACTGTTTTAGAAAAAAATATTTGAACGAAACTTTTGGAACGAATTTTCTTAACGCGGGTTGCGGTAGGCGTTAACAAATGGAAAATGTAATGCGTAACGAAAAGAAGTATTATTAATTGGATGCTATGGGCGACAAATATAAAATACGAGTAACGAAAAAAACGTTACCAAATTGGTTATGGCAATGAATGTAAATACATTAAAAAAACATGTCTTTTGGTTCATCAATAGTTTAAATTAAGAGAAGATCGGTTTCGTCCGGAGTAGTTCAGATATTAAAGTCAAGCGCTGTAATTTTAGGTTAGGCCTAGAAAGTAATTTTAAGTCTAGGCCTAACCTAAAATTATTGTATGTATGTTGCCGTTAAGACAGGTAAAATAAATTAAACATACACACAATATTTTTAGGTTAGGCCTAAACGGATGAACCAACATTTTATGTTTATTGAATGTATTTACAATGAATGGACATTTAACTGCGTTTACCATCTTAGCTTTGATGTTATAATTAATTCTACACCTTTATTATACATCATATTAAACGTATGGAAACAGTAAATATTTGTATAAAAAACAATATAATAATAAACGGCAATTGAAAGATTAAAATTATGTGTGTATGTTGCCGTTAAAGGCTGGTAAAAGAATTGAAGAAAAGGTGTGATGAACTTCGTCCCTGACGGGTTTCCCACGACTGCACACATTAACTTTTTTTGTCGTTATTCGTTACTGTGCTATGTTATGTATGTACGTATAAACACAATACAATGTTCCAATTTTCTCATTGCCCTTTAGGCCAGAAAAATACGCGGCTGATTGAAACCGTCCCTAAATTTGTAAAATGTGTGAATAATTTCTATTGTTTTGAATGTTACGCTATGCGTTTCCGATGCCGGATGTTGACCACCCCTTTTGTCATACTGAACTGATATTGTCCAGAACCCTAGACAGTATCAGCTTTAGCTATCCTATATTTCTAATCCAGTTTTTCGTATATTATTGTCCCTGGCTTTAGTTTTACTATTCTTTTACTGTTAATTGCATCCGTGCTGTACAGTATCTACATTATTTAAAAAAAAAACGATGATTTTAAAAGTGAAACTCCTTAGTAGAGTATCTTAAAAGGTGAAAATAAAAAAGTGTGTCATTTCATGCTCTTAAAAGACCACTAAAAATACTTCCACCATCAAAAAAAGGGATATGCGGGAGAAGCGATGGTATTACTGCGGTTTCAACAAATATATGTTAACATCAATGTTTTAAAGCAAAGAAAATGTTGTAAAATTTTTCTATATTTTACGATTTGAAGATCTCATTAAAAACAAGGGGTACAACGACTAATTTTCATGGTTTCAAAAAAGTACATGATTGTAGTTTATTTAATTATTCATTATTTCAGATACAATAAGATATATATCATGTGCATTAGCAATAAAAATGCACATGTCTTGCACATACAAATGCACAATAATTATAATTTGTCCTGATTAAATTGTCAATCTTTACTATGATAAACAGCCTTGTAATACTTCTGATGTCTTCTTTCTCATAAATAGTTATAAATCATGGATTTATTTAATAATTTTGACATGACTACCTAATTTGCAATAGTTTCATTTTCTTCCAACTAAATTTTAATTCGACTGGAAACGTATTTTCCTTTTTCAATGTCGTTATATCTCAAAATTTTAAACTGTCACTTAAATTATAAACATATCTTCTTCGAGTAATATTTCAATCACACACAGATTTACATTGTAAAAAGATACAATAAATTAATATTTGTTTAAAATTCAGTTGTGAACTGCTTGAACATAAATTGAATACCTACTACACCTCTTCTAATCTTATTTGATTTGTTTTCAAAGACATTTACGCTGGTACCAAGACGAAGAATATCGTAAACAGAACCTATTTACTACAGAAACTCTGTATGGCTGCATTCTCAGCTTGCGCGCTTTAGTTGCCCACTACAGGCGTATCGTATAGTCAACTTATCAGGTATAGCTCAGAAGTTGTTTCGCAGTAAAAGTAGATAAGTTATCAACTTTCCAGTTTGAACATGTTGACACAAACCTCCTACACGTGTTCAGTCTTAAGTAAGATAACAATAAAATTAGTGGAGAAGAGATACCATAACGACTCTAGGAGTAAGGAAGGCGTTCGGAATATCTTTCAAGATATGATTAAATTCTAGAGTAAATCTATTTTCTGACTCCTTAAATTATGGATTTTGAATGTGATATATTGTCTTTGTAAATTTTCTCAAGGAGTTATTAGCAATAGTTTCAACTGAGTCTGATGATACACCTAACATTGTCACAAATTAAGACAATTGAATGTCATCTGTTTAAAATAATATAATTTAAAGTAAAAACAGTTGGTACTTGGTGAAACTCCATAATAGGGATAGAAATAACCTAACGGCGAAACATATGTTGCTCAGTAATAAATTATAATTGTGAAATTTTACCAATCGGTTATTTCTATCCCTAAAATAAGAGTTGAACAGTCTGACAACCAGTGGATAAAAAATGTATCTGATTTGATAAAGACAGAACCCATATCAATCAATAGTTTTATTATTAGTGACGGTAACCAAAATTTAAGTGTATCACTCCGAGGTACAATTTTCTTTGTGGTATGACATTGAATCCGAATCATCATGGCTATGCGAGCCAAAATGAACTGAAATTTTAATAGTTTTAAATGTTTTATTTTCAGACAAATTTACAAAATAAAAGGAAGCTGAAATCTTTAGTTTTTAAAGCCTAGTACACACTAGGACTATTTGAGTCGACTCATGTTGAGACTCTGAATACGCGCTGCGTAGATTCAAATGAATCATATCCGTACCAAGAATCGTTTGCGTCAGTCCTTGCCCACCCAATGGCGAAGCAGTCCATACTTTGGTATTTCTATAGCTTTTTTTGTTTAATTAATAAAAATAACAAAACTTTAAAACGAAAACTGCTAAAACGATGGTGGGTCCAAACATTATTTCATGAAGGGAACCAGTACGCGTGTTAACTTTTCGACTCTTTAAAAATGGAAGATGGAATTAGATTTAGAAATTTTCTTCGAATGTCACCAACCGAATTTGAAATTATTTTGAACAAAGCTGGAGGCCAAATTTCAAGAAAGAATTCAAATTTTAAGACTCTATCTCAAAAGCCTACAGATTAACTGCAACTCTTTGATTCTTTGCCAGTGGGGACTCGTTCACAAGCTTGATGTACACCTTAAAAATTGCCAAACAATCAAGTGCACTTCTGCGGTGGGATTCCACTTTGGAGAGATTTCATCTTTCTGTGTTGCTACGGAATTGAATTTTTAATGAGTGATTTATTTTTTATTTTTGAAGATGATATCTGATATTTAGTGGCCAATGATAACACATATTTATTGTTATTTCCTTGCGTCTATATTCTGCGTCAGACGGGTCCAACAAACACCGATCAGAATGTAAGTCCTAAATAAAATTTAATATCTGAGCACTGTTCCACAACATAATAAAAAAAGAGGGTGGATAAATTAATCAAAAAGAATAAACAAGAAGAGCTCCTTCTCGGCTACGATTCAAGTCCACTCTGAGACATGTTTAGCAACTTGCGTCAAAGAATCCCATGTTGGACGGGACACAAAAAGAGTCAGAAATATTAACCAGATTCATTCACTCAAGAGTCGACGCAGCCCCAATTCACCTCAGACGCAAAGAGTCGATTCAAAAGATTCCCAGTGCCTACTAGGCTTAACACATACATAGGCCTATCTGAAAATTGGTGTTTGTAGTCACAGAAATTTTAATATATTTGTTGTCCATTAAGAGAATGTTTTCTTCCAAAAATGATTATCATTAGATATCTTCAGTAAAAATAAATTATAAAATCATTAAAAACAAAAGTTTAAACATTTTGTTTTAAACATTTCGTTGACTAGGCATACCAGTTGTAAATGTAACAACTGCCGTCAGTTTAAACATTAAAACTAGTAACACTAAAAGAGTTGAAAGAGAATTTTGATACCGTTCTTTTCACTTGGCGAAATATCATTAAAAATAAACGAATTTCTAATTATAAATTCAGAAAGGGGTGATTCTGTGAAACCTTTGCCTAATATTTCTTCTTTTCCTCGCACGGCCAGATTTAGAATTCGCTGTAAAAGCAAATGAACCTTGAAATAGTGAGTTTACACGATCAGACTGCGTAATGAAGGTAGGCCGCCTTTAATCCAAATTCCGTATTGCTTACAAAACGTTACGTTCAAATGGCATTTACGCTTTGCATTTGTCAGTCTATCTTTAATAAATAAAGGTATAGCAACAAAAAATTTATAGCGACTACTTTAACATATCCTTTGAGATGCTATTATATATGTCAAACTTTAGACTTAGAGTAACTTACAGGCCATTCACATAAATATGATTATTATACCATATATATTTAGATACATAAGGTGATAGTCACAAAAGTGAAACGAAGTTGACTGGAATTATATACAGGTGTTCCTAAAAATGTAAAAAAAAATTTAAATGCATTCATACCAATGCTTAGGCCTTCCCTAACCTCCAATACGTAAAAAATCTTTTATTTTACGTATTGCCTATACTAATTTGTAAATAATCAAATTTCAGAAATATATTTCATTATTAAAGGACCAAAACGCAAGAAAACATTTATGTGAGATAACTCATCTGATAGGTGTTTACATTTGTCATCCGATGATGTAACTAAATTTTACTTCCCTCGCAGGGTGTCCAAAAAATAATTTCGAAATAAGACAATTTTTGTTCACGTGTGTTAAAAATAACAATTAAAATGATTAAGTCTAACTTTTATAAAATAAAAAGTTTATATTTTCACCAATATAATGTTCATCACTAAAACATAAGCATGACATGATTACGTTGGAAAAATTATAAGCATTTTATTTCTAAAACATTCGGCAAATTTTTTTGAAAAATAGAAAGTAGGCGTACAATAATTTTGTCTACAAGTCTGAGAAAAATCCCTATATGGCATCAATAGTTTCTTAAATCTTAACTCTGTCGTTATATTTCTAATAATTTAGAATGCCTCTTTTATAATGTATAAAATAGAATTAGGCTTACAGTTAAAATATACTTAGTTTTTAATTTCTATCTTTTTGCCCGGCTAGCTATAAACTAAAATAAAGAAGACCTAAAATAACAATTAGTTTCAAGATAATAAATATTTATTAAATTATTAAATCTAAAATTTACAAATTATTAACAGGATAGTAATTACAATTTAACATTGAATTTAATTTCTGAACTCAGATTTTTTTATGTAAGGGACGTAGACTATCAAACAGGGTTATTAAAACTAATGGTCAACGGATGTATTATTTGTGTGATGATGAGAATCTAGTTACAATATGAAATATTATGAAAATATTTATGGAGATTGTTCTTTAATATTTTAAGAATTATTCACTTTAATCTTAATTTTGCTGATAGTTTTGGGTTATGTTTGTATTCACTGATGAAATATTAAAGATAAAGTCAATGGATATTTTTGAAATTACATTTGGAGGGGTTGATTATCGAATGTATAGATCAATTTGGAGTTTTAATAGCTTGGTGGTTCGAGAGTTTGGGTATTAGCAAAGTAGAAGAAATGTATTGGTAACTTACTTGGCTGCTGCAGATTAATACTTAAATATTCACATTTTTGTGCTGCTAAACCTGAATTAGGTGGTTGAGATGTTACTTCTTGCTTTGGTGCTACTTGTTTAAGATCCTGCTGGAGTGTAGTGTTGAATTTATTTTCGTAAAAACTTTGGAGTAAGAATGATCATATCCATGATGAATTGCATCATTGAAATGTCATCAATAGTTTCTTTCATAAAACCTTAACCCTACCCCTATAGTTTTTTCAAAGCTATTCAGAACTGTATGTAACTGTTGTCTTCAAGTCTGGGAATTCTTTTTTGTATTACTATTGTATATATTATTATTTAAATAATGTTTAATGTAAAACAAAACAATAATGCAATCAGTCTATCTGTCGCGTCTTTTTTCTTCAATGATTCGTTGGTGCAAATGCTGAAATGTAACACAGTGATAGTCCCAGTTGCTAACCTATAATATTAAAACAGAATTTAGAAATATTAGGGGGCTATTTTTCGTGGACAATCAGAAGATTCTAAAAAATCTTGCTAAAGCAGATTTTAGCAATTAGGTCTAGTGTCGAAAAAGAGATAATAAAATTATAAAATGCATAATAATTAAATATAAAGTCTGTTACTGAATTAAATTGTCAACATTTCGCAGGCCTACTTGTTTTCTACAGATTTTTTATTGATTTCTTTACTTTAAGTTGCATTTCATTGTAAAAGTATCCAAGATAGAGATTTTAATATAACACAAAATATGTTACAAATAATGTATGCATTTTTATTTTTAAATAATCATTTTTCTTATTTGCAAGAGCTTGTCCGTTAAATCGAGTGTTTGCTATAAACAAATTATTTTACAGCATACGAATGATGACAGTTTCTATTCTATAGATTTACCCTTTTCCCTACATTCAAAAGTGGGCAACCCCCTTCATATCAGAAAAAGTGTTACAATAGGCATGACAGAGGTTTTACGTTGTTATAGCAATCCATTTAAATTATGTCGAGATGAATCGCAACTTATTTTACACTCTGTATATGAGTTATTATAAAATACAGTACAAGACATAAATATTATAAGCCTATGTACATACATTAGCATTATATTATACGCTATTGAAATAAATACTATATTTTTATTCCGTGTATTTAGTTTTTGTTTGAACTTCAGATATTACTTTCAAGCAAAAACTGCAATCCCCTTGTTGAGAATATTGTACTGTGGATGGTCCAATCGCGTCGAACAAAAACATGTGAAATGTTTCCACGGATTCAAAACAAAAACAGTTTGGAAAGGGATTCAGTTAATTTGGAAAGGCCAACCCTCAAAGCGTTAAGTGTATATGTTGGTTGTACAAACAGGATGTAGTGTGACCGACCCTACAACGGAATCAGGTCAACCTTTTAGCTGTAGAGGAAGAACTAACCCTAGGATGAAATCAGGTCAACCCTTTAGTTGTTGAGGGCCCTAAAGGTGCTTCCCATTTGGTCAAGATTTATCTGTTGTATAACATAACAGTGGTGAAATAAAACTTGGAACTGTGACGTCATTAAGCGGTGAAGCATTGCTCTAAAAAGGATTTGTTTATTTCACTTTTGTACAAATCATTGTATTTCTTCGGTGTGTTTGACTTTTTAGTGTTTCAACAAAGATATTCAACGGTTTATAATTAATTGACATGTGTATATGTTGCAAGTGGATTAATTAATGTTGTATATCTTATTTGATAGATTTAACTCATTCTTACTTCCAGCTCAACCAAGGTATCTTATCTTTTTTATCTCATTCAAATTACATTTATTTATTCTTAAATACACTGTATGTAGGCCTATTAACTTATATATACATCTAAATTACCTTAACATGATTTTGTATTAAGTTTTGTTTATGTTATTATCTCTCATTGTCTTTTCTTGTTAGGTCTTATTAGTCTGTTTTTCTTTTTTCTAAAATGGTGAAATTCTCTCGGTCATTCTTTCATGGTTCATTGTTTATGTGTCCGTAGAAGTCTTGTTCGCGTTGATTTAACTACGTTTTGAAACATTTAGTATAATTCTCTGTTGCTTCTAAAATGATACTTGAATTCGTCCGATCCTGGTATCTTTTCGAGCATGCAGTAACTTTAGTTATTTCACTCTACTTCTTATAAAATGTCGCTTAAATTTTGCTTTTACATGCAATTGTTATACTATTATTTTCTTACACTTTTTTCAATTATTTATTTACTTGAAAGCCATACAAGTAACATTAGGAAACATAATACATAATTCAACCTCGTATTCAGCATAAGTGGACTATTTATTCCTTCGTACACAATATGTAAGCGAAATGTCTTGGCGTTTGAAGTTTGAAGTTTGGCGGCCATATTCACATATTACAGTTTCTAATCTTAGAAATATATAAGTAAATTTTACTATACAAACTTAAAAAATCTTGCCTTTACGTAATATTTCGCAAGTTAGGAGTACTTACCTAAATTAATACGTTGATCCATTCAGTTAATTACTTTCATTTATTTATGTTGATTTATAAATAAGAGTTTATAACGATTCATAACGCTTTACCTTGATTTAATTTGATTGATTTGCGTGGTAGATTACACTTGCATATAGAACGTAAACATCTAAAAAAACAGCTGTCATGTTAATTAAACAGATCGTTAATAGATGGAGCATTTCATTAGGAACCAAATGAACTTTCATATGAATGTTTTTTTTTTTAAATTTTGTACGAAAACATTCATTTTAAGCTATTTTTCGTCAATAACGAGGAACATAGGCTTTACAATGATGTTTGAATAATTAATTTTTATAAAGAATTAAGGGAGATATGGTTTTGCAACAAAAAAAAACACCTTTGAGAAATGATATATATATATGATGCTATGTTATTCTAGCTAGCCATCTCTAAAGAGCCATGTTAAAGCTCGGTCTGTTTGTATACCTATATTCTAAACGTTTAACTAAATGAAGAAGACGACCTTCTTTTGATGAAGTAAGTTGTAAAGATACTATGCAAAACAGGTGGTTGTAGCTATAAATAAACATGTCGCTCTCAGTCCGTCTCGTCTCACTTCATTACGTTTCACATTGTTGGTATTTTGATAAATTTCAACGAGAGATTTCATTTTGTTTTATACATTTTAGTTCCTTGACTTAAATGTAGACTATGTACTTATATTGATATTACGTGCCCTTCCTGAATATTATGCTTACTATTTACAATTTCAATCACTTTGGACTGTATATACATTGGTTTTGTCAACATTCTGTTTTTCTAAAACTTTAAAAATTTTCAAATTATTTTTAGAGATTTTATCACTTAGGAAGGAGAACTAGTTAGGTCATTCACATTATTTTAGAAAAAATCTCACAATATAAAGAGTTTCATGTCGTAAACTATAAGATAACAAATTTAGGTCATTCACATTTTTTTAGAAAAAATCTCACAATATAAAGAGTTTCATGTCGTAAACTATATAAGATAACAAATTTAGTTTTGTACTCAAATTTACTCTAGTTTAATGTCAGACATATTATACTTGAAGGGGATATTGGCAAACAAGTCAAACATTTCGCGGTTTTATCAATATGGTTGGGCCCGGATACGTGGAGAGAATTAAAAATGTTGAGTGTTCAACAGTGTACCACATCTAAACAAAATCTAAAACACCGTAATTAATGTAATTATTTGTTTATTTACAATCTGACTACTTGGAGTAATATAGAGTGAGTGGGAAAGGAAGAAAGAGAGGCCTTACTTATCTAGCTTCCTTTTAACACCAAAGGACAAATGTACCACCTTTAAAGAAATAATGACAACAATTTGGAATGCGTGCTGGGCTAAGACTAAGATGGTACATACAATCCTATAAGAAATAAAGGTTTACCAAGTACAGCAAAAGATCTGTAACCTTACCTTATTTAAAGTTGATATTGAACACCTGAGTTAGCTATTTACAGGAAAATACAATAAATACAATTCATATAACGAACACTTTGTTTATTTACTTTAACTGTAAACTGAATATTCAAAAATTTATATGCCCTTAAATAAAAGATTCAAATTGATATGCCCTTAGTTATAATTAAAAAGAAAATTTAAGAATAGTTTACATTTACAATATTGATTTTGATTATATTTATATTTCCCTCCCCTAAAGTAAAATTAGAAAAACCCTCCCCATTTATAATAAAAGATTTATTACAATTTATTACTTTTTTACAACATTACAAAATTAAATATATAGTACCATGGATTTATTAATAACTCTTGTTTTGTCGGCCAACCTTAATACTAAATGAAATTAAATAATAAAAATAATGGCGTTTAATAATTTTCAGAGACGTCTCTCTTAAAAAAAAGGTTTTTTAAATTTGGAATGAAATCCTTTGAGGATTGTGGTTTGAAAAATTTGATAGCGGTCCCATCCAAGTTATTTAATTTTAAAAAAATTACATACGCCTTTATCAGATTATTTTTGTATTTTTTTGTTATAAAACAGCCTTCATTAATTCTAATTTTAAAACAGGTAATTGCTATTTTAAATTATATATAATTATCCATTAATAGTCACTGATGTTTCACAAATTTGGACTTTTACACTGACAGTTCTTTTGAAGGCAGAATTTTTCAAAAGTTAAGTTTATTCAGTTTTTGTGAGTCATTGTTGAACCAGTTGTAAACTATGAAACAAAATACAACATAATTTTAGTTTCAGAACCAAAAGGTTAAGTGCAAAAAATCATGTGCATAACAGAATTGTAATATTATGCAAGAAACTGAATGTTTGTTCGTGCAAGAAACTGTATGGTAACATATTGTTTTATAAAATTAATAACAGAAAAATCTGAACAGAGACCACTACTCTACTAATATGTTTCTCCTTCATATAGGCTCAAAAGGCTACTATATTTTAAACTGAAATTTGCTGTAGGCTTATAGGCTGTATCATAGGGTTAAAAGAAATGGCTGTATAGGTTAAATTTACTTATGGATTAACAAAATTATTCTGTAACTGCAGATATATAATTATACTTAAAATTTACAACAGTACAAATTAATATAGCCACTCAGATGGTAAAATAATTAAGAAATGGTTTAAATGGTTACCTGGCAATTGATGTCAAAGTGTTTAAACGTATTCACATGTTTTGTGAACTAACGAAACTCGGCGTCCGTGAATGACTTCCGCGACATTACTGGTTTTTTTTTTTATTTATCGCACTTTTGAAAGACTGTTTTTAATTAAAAATAACTAGTTCACGTATCACTTCTCACTTTGCAAAAGTTCACGTTTCCATGAGGTTTTCAAGTCCTTTATGTCGGTGGCTGAACGAAGGTCTGTACAAGTTCAAGGTTAATTAACAAAGAGATTGACTAAAGTACGATTACATCACTTGTCTTTTTCTACGCATGTGCTTAGCAATGTTATGCGGTGATGCGATGTCAGCTGTTTTAGAGTTACGTCCTCTACCCGCTAGGTGCCGTGGGCGTTCAGTGTATTGGGCAGGGAAACAGTTTGGTTTAACGAGAGTGGATTTTTGATTGAAATAGTGGCGTGCTATTTAAATAACGGCACACAATATGGCTGAAGCTCTTATAAAATTGGAGAAATACAGGGTGTTTTCAAAAACATACGTCCTAACTTTAAAAATTTATTTAGATTTATTAAAAATAATGAAAATAAATGCACTTAAAAACGAAATCAAATTTTACGATACAGCAAATATTTTCTTGCTAATTTTAATATCAAATTTAAACATTTTAAGAGCTCAGATATTTTGTTAAAGTTACGCTAACTAAAAGTTTCACATTAACACCAATTTCCATGAACTCAAATTATGGAGACAAGGGGAACACGTCATTGCTCCGCTTTAATATATTCACGTTAGTTGAATAAAATTTGCATAAGCATTCCTTTTACCTTCAATTTGAGAATCCTTTGAAAATGTAGTTCATATGGGACCGTAACACCCCATACTGACTGTCATTAATAAATATGTGATATTTTAAATGATTTATAATACATCAACCAATACGTTAAAAAATCTTTCTTAATGTAGCCTACCGCATTGTCAGCAGAAGAAATCTAATTACAAAGGCCAACAAATATTAAAAGTAGCAGTGTGGGACACCTTTGTTCGCAATAGGGCAAACTCTCATTGAAATTTATCGCCGTCCAATTGACCATGCAGTGAAATATTGGTCAAGTTTCCTATAACTCGATAAATAAATGGTTATGTTCATAAATAATGTACTTGACGGAACTGGAAAATAGTTTTATTTTTGTACAAAAAGTACGAAAAATCTACATAATTTCCTCCAGTTATTGAGCCATCAAATTAGCTTTAAAATTATAAAATGCTTTCTAATGAGTGCATAGCATTAACAAATATAGATAACATTACTACACGAAGTTGATTAATTTGAACTATTGTACATTACTTTCATACTTCTAATGTTTTTGTTATGTAGTACGGTCTTAGAAGCTAGGCGGATATGACGGACATAGCGTTCTGAAATAGCACAGATAATGGAATCCAGTGTCTAAGACGGTTATTGTATTATTGCAAATTAGCATACTAAGCCAGTCACAGATTCTAACAGTTTGACGCTTAGGCTAATGCACCCCTTCTCTATTCAAGCGTCACCATGATTGTTGAAATACTATACAGTAGAACCTCTCTAATTCGAAATCCATGAAAAATGAATGCTTTTGTTCGAATGAAATAAAGTTTGAATTATCGAGACTTTGAATTACAGAGGTTGGTGTACATAAAATTATAATTGCAGCGGTAAACCTTTATTTTAAGAATCCGCTAAAAACGAACTGTAATGTAACAAATCAGCAAAAACACTGGCAATAAAATAGTCTCGACCCTAGAGGAAGCCGTGTCAAAACCATACTTTTACCTTAGCCCATGCGCGAATTGGTAGTTGTTCTCCGTTTCTTCGCACTACTTTGTGTTTCAACAGGCTTATTTTTTGTATTCTTCGAACTTCAGAGGCTAATGGGAAATAAAATTCGAATTTTAGAGGTGAAATTTTAATTGTAGAGGTACGTGTAAAACGAAATTTGAATTTTAGAGGTTGTATGATGTTGAAAATACTTCAAATTAACTGAATATTCATTTTCGAATATTAGAGTTTTTCTGAGGGGAAGTGACAAAAGTTCCAAATTATAGAGGTTTCAGAATTATCGAGGTTCTATTGCATATGCCTACAGTTAGTAACGAAATTAGCCTAATGTTTTTTATACTTAAATAAACAAACACTAAACAGTGTACGTCAGACATGATTTTTTTATTAAACTGGCATTAATTTCACCAATTTAATTAAAATGATAAATAGATAAACAACCCTCTATGTTTAAAGCGAAAGAGCCAAATTTGGCAGAATACAAATCTTTATCTGTAAAAATAGGATATTAATGGACAAATGAAATGTTTCGACGATATTGACAACAACCTATTACAAAATACGTTTTATATCATCAGGTTGTTCAAATGTAGCAAGGTTCACTAGTGCTAGTTAAACTGTTCTATAAAACAACACATATCTCCATGTAATCACGTATTCTGTGTTATAACCAACGAGTTCGGTAAATGAAGGCAATAAAGTAGTGTTTTGCACTTTACATTTCAAGACAGTACAATCAAAGCCTACCTACATGTCGGGAAGTTATTGGCTTACTTGGTTCTGTTTACTCTCCCTTGCTCGAGGGTATACCGCCTCAGACAGACTAGCTTATTAAAGTCACAATTCATTTTGTATTCTTGTGCAATTTGTATACTCATATGGCGGCTAGCCCGAGTCAAAACTTTATTAAATTTGTGGAACAGTGCAATAACGCTCGTAAAGTAAAGCGAGTTTGTGTTATGAATCGTAATCGTGATTCGTCCGCAGAACTGAATATCTGTTGTTGCGAAATGTAATTTCGCGTACTTTTTCATAATAAATATTTTTTTTTAAATTGATTTTTTTAAATTTACTTACAAATTGAACCTTTAAAATAAATTGGGAATATCTTCGTACAACTTCAGCTGTTATTAAATATCATAATTTTTTTCGTGTAATTTTTTAACAAGCTAAAAAATGGAAGACATTTTACTATTATAACAATCTGTCCCAATCTTTTTATTTGGTAACATAAAATGATTATTTGCGCATAGTTATTGTCAGCTATAAGCCAATCACAAAATTAGATTAATTATGCAAAATTTTGAAATTTTACCTACATTTTCACAGAGTCATTTAGACTATAAAAAAACTATTTTTTTAAGGCTAATGAATACAGTAACAAATTAAAGGACATCAAATATACATTTTTTAATAAATCTAATCTTTGGTTTATGTTATGTATAGAAAACTATAAACAGAAGACATAATTGAAATACTAGTATATACTCGTATAACTATAGGCCTACGTCCTTATAAAAACGTCTAGAATATTATCAAACCCCCATTAATTTAGTTTTTCGAACTTCAACATTATTCGAACCGATCATTATAATTGTTATTTACATACATGAACTGTATAATGTATTTATAAATGAATAAAGTGTGTCCGTTAACACACTTTCACTGCTACGCCAATTTCGTATTTCCTATGCTACACTCGCTTCCACGTTCACAGTGCAGTTTAGGTCTTACGGGAGAATAGACATGCTACTACCATTACAGCGAACATCACATTTATTGTAATGCGGGTTGCGTCAACTGACCGAGCGTAGCATGGGAGTTCATGTTTTTTAGTTGGCTATTATCACTGAGACTGTCGTAAGGATAACATGGCTTATGGGCGTTCTGTACTGCACGGTGAACGTGGAATCGGAGCTGACCTTTTATTTTTTATATTTGTAGCCTAAATGAGTAGAAATTACTTTATTTTTTATTTTTGAACCTTTTTACTTAATAATCACTAATATTTTAAAGTGGACACACATGTGCGTTCATAGCACATAGGCTCAAAATTGGAGTGCGAAGCACGCAATGCACTGTGTATTGAAAATATGTCAGCACGCATACACCGTGCGTCAGCCTCTTCTCATAGAGTTCAGTGCCAAGCTCCACATGTGCGTCCTTAGCAGTGAACGTGTTAAAGTACGTGTACTGCCTATATAGATCGTAAATAAAGCGAGTTTGACCTCCTAATTATCAATTAATTGGATTGACTAGTGTATGTCGTATTTTTCATTGCTTTTTGCGACTTGACGGTTTGTTTGTCTATAATCGACATTTTGTTCTGAAACTGCGTATATGTTAGCAACTAATAATATTATCCGATTGTTTCACCTGCAATATTTATTACTTTCAGCGCATTATATTATGGTACTTCAATATATTCATTCAAAGTTACGTAATCCTTTACGATACCACTACAATTAATTATAAATAAGTAAGTTATAATATTTTCCGGATGATGAAAATAGTAATCAAGTGAAGTAGATACAGTTGAATACTATTTTTAAAACTAATGGTATATTATTTCAATATCCACAAATATATTTTTTTCTCTGGAGGTTAAATAAAGTTAATTACATTAGGATAGGTTAGGTTATGAAGTTTGATTATATTCACGTGTATTGCACAATGTCTGAATTATCCGGATAGCTGTAACAATAATCACGTAACATTTCTTTACTCGTAACAAATATAATATATGTATTATGAATTAAAAGTATATGCTGCTATGTATATAAATATATTAAATATGAAACAATAAGGAGTCTTAACTGAGGATAAGAAGTTTCACATATAGGCTAAAATATTATTGGTATATTCAACTAATATACGAAAAGGCATTGTAGCTGAGGGTTTGGCGTACCTGACTAAAAAACTTAAGGACCCCAAATCGAAATTGGTTGGAAAACTGAAAAGCTTATATTTTTAAATAGAATACTAAAACGTTGATTTATAAACTGTGATAGTTATTATTTTACTGAAGACATCGTTTACCTCATAAGTAATAAGTACGGTATATAAAAATAAATAGTATACGATTTTAAACTAAACAAAGGATTTTACTTTAATATAAGTAAATAGAATATGCTCTAGGCATAAATAGATTAAATAAGTAATTGTACAAAACAACTATTCATATCAGTTTATTCCTACATTGATTTTTTTACTTTTAATTTAAAATGTATTCTAAATTCAAATTCACTTCCATTGTTCAAATGTACTAATCCATTTCATTAAGAAATTTAAATAAAGGAAAGGGTCTACAATTTAAATAGTCTTTGGACTTTTCATTACACAAACAGTGAAGAACGTCTCATTTAGAAAACACGAACAAACACATTTCCAAGAGATAGTTTACACAGCCGTTCAAATAAATGAAATAATCAAGTGCCAGGAATATAACTTTTAAAACTTGAAACCTCGGTTGTCCCTTGTTAAGAAAATGTCGATAATAACTCGGTATGCCCTACACAGATGAGAGCCTAGCATGCTACACAAGTTGATATATAATTAGAACGATTCAATTAGGCTACACACGCAAACTCACACGGACGAACCGAAAATAATAGGTTATTTCTGCCTAAACCTTAATAAAAACATTTAATGTGCTTCAATTATATTGACACTATCTCTATTATTATATATTTTTGTCATTATTACTAATTTGTTTTTACAATTCCTTTATTATCTTCGGATAATGCTATTGTATGGGTAGCTTTATATACGTTTGTGGTTAATCACAATGAAAATCGTAAAAATGCTTTATGTCGACGCCTAGTAGCTTGAGTACGATGAAATTATACAGGCAAGGCGTTTATAAAATACGCCCATCGAAAATAAGGTACAAAAGAGAGCAAGAGAATGACACATTTTTTGCTATATTAAGGTTTTGTCAAATTTTAAGAATAATTTAGAATTTATAAAAGTTTTAATGGTTTTAACGAGTTTGTATGAAAGCCAAAACCGTGCAATTTTAACCTTTAATTGTGCAATTGCCTAAATTTCCCAACTATAAGCCACATTAACTAATTTTAGGAGAAAAGTCTCAACAAATGTGGGCTTAATGGTTTCTAGTATAGTTGTAGTTAGTGATAAGAACAAATTCCAGCTGAGTTGCAAGGGGAATAATGTTGACTTGTATGGCATAACTCCACTCGTTTGATAGATAAAGTAATCGTAATAAAACCATAAAATAAAAAGTTTGTTTCCTCAAAACTTCAACTTTCTTCTTCTTACGTGGTAGTAGAACTGACATCTTAAATTTATAAATAGACTACTTAAGTTCTCACTGACTCATTAATTCGCCTATTTCCAGATTATTTATAAGCAGAACTTTTGAATGTTGATTATTGTTAGGTTAGTTTTGGTAAAGATATTTTATAAAATTTGTTATTTTAACTGACTGGTTTGTGTTAATTGTCTGAAGTAGG
>JAGFPH010000019.1:1654705-1685610 GCA_018207615.1 Philaenus spumarius
TATTTGAAATAGGCTACCATAAAATTCATTCGCATTTTTATTTTGTTTTTGTAAAAAATCAAATCTTTGCATTATATAACCTGTAGGTATGTTTACCACATTTAATTTCTGATTAATTTGGCATGCAATCTTCATAACTTAGCTATTCATTAAATATATGCCTACATGATTTATGTAGGCCTACCTATTAAGAATTAAAAATTCAAAACTCCTTCGATTAACTTAATTGCAAATATTTCTTATAGGGTCTATCATTAACACAATTACATATTATATCTTTATTGGTTTAAAAAGCGTAAATAAAAAAAAAATAAAACAATATGTTTGACTTTGTCAATCACTGTTTATCCTCCTTAATAAAACGCGCCACGATATAAACTGCGGCAGTCTATATCGAACATTTATAAATTATTTATTGCAAGTTTTATCGTAATCATACAAGCAGTGTTTTAGTTAAATGGGTTTAAATAATCATGAAAGTTACCGATTTATATTATTATACAAATAATACAGTAACACGAAACACTCGGTTACATAATGTAAAACAAAACAAAAAAGCCCAGACCATACCGAGGTTGTATTTGGTACAAACACCGGTCAAATAAAAGCGGCAGGCAACGACAAAACGCCGTGTTTTATTTTCTAAAACCTACGTGTTTAGGCGGTATTGTAATAAGATACGATGTTTGTAGTTCGTCCCAAAATTACCAGTCCCTATTTGTTTTCAAATTAGGAGCTACACATCTTGTTTAATGAATGAACCTTGTAGAAGACCAATAAAGTGACACGATGTATGTGTGTTGTAGCGACGAAAAACATGTGACACGTAGTCGATTTATCCTATCCATCGTTGATACTGTATACTGTGTATACCGCAACACGAAAACACAAATCCATTAAACTCTTCCGACATGGCGTAGGCTCATTTTATTGGTCATCGTTGATTGACAAATTTGTCAACGACTTTGTGAAACTGCTGCAGCAAGTGTAATAAAATGTCATCTTCAACAGTTTCCGGACAGGCGTTTCGAACAGTCGTACACATTTGACTGATTTAACAACTTGGGAATGTTTGAAATGTCGTAACGTTTGCTAAAAGGTATGTGCTTGTGTCTTTCAGGATTTTAGTTGAATTAATTTTTATATTTCGCTAATATAATTTACTTTCTGACTACACTTTATACCTAATAGTTTAAAAGAATGCCTGTACTCAAAACTGAAATCTTGAAGCGTTTCAAAATTTAAAATCTCCTACATTCGCCATGAATGTAGCAATTCTTTAAACTATAACTTCTAAAATGCAAAATATCTGCCTTAATAAATTAAAGAACAGTCATATTAAAGCATATTGAAAACATTTTTTTAAGGCCTAACTTTAAACCACAATTTATTTTCAAATGTTGCAAAACTTAATTTAACATTTCCTTGTAGAAACAACCAATATTAGTAATATTATTAAACAGGCATCAGGACTGATAGTGCGCGATCCTGTGAATTAAAATACATAGACTATGATTTGATAAAGCTATAAACCAATCAATAAATAGTTTTATTAGTGATAGGCTGAGTTTCTATAAACGCAACTTATCAAATCGTATATGGCTAACTTATGCTAACTAAAAAGCAGTTTATAAAAGTATGACAGTAATGTTTTAAATTCTAAATTATTATCTCAAGGTCTGCCTAAAATGTTGACTAATTGGTAAGGAACTACACTTTGCATAGATAGATAACTGCCATATCAAGTTTCCATGGTTTCCCACCATAAATGTTTCAAATTTAATCCTACACCAAATTTAAATATCGGGACTCAAATTTGTATTATTGTCACTATAAAATTATTGATTAATTTGGGCCAACATCTTTTTCAAATCTAAGGGTCTGCTCCAGTAAACGAGAAAGCAACCGGAAACGCAAGTCTTATCTATCTCCTTATCTAAACAGTGCAATTTCTTGCGGCTGACCGCTTTGACTTGCCTCATTTCAAACCATTCTATAAATCCATCTTTTGTAATTGAGTGCTGAAAAAAAATGAATATTCTTTATAAAATTGCTTTTCACTTTTAATTATACATTTTTTATTGTGTAAAGAAAAAAGTTCAAACTTGATACTTCAAAAATTACGAGACAAATAAAAAAAAAAAAATTTATGTGAAACGCAAAACGGATGCGCATTGTGATTGTGCTTAAAATGAGACCTTGCAAACAATTTTATGGTAAAAAAATAAACAAAATAAATGGTGTGAAATTTAACATTGTTCTTATGGGATAAAATTCCAAGATGACCGCCAGTACAGCAGAACTTTAAGCAGTTTTATCCACTAGCTCTCGGACTATTATGGAAGTATAATAGTAGTATTATAGCGGTATTCTAACCTTTATATGCGCGCGCAGTCGCAAAAAAAACTTGCCACATCGTTGGGGGCGCTTCCCTGCCCGCCATATTGAATTTGATTCCCATAAGAGCAATGCTAAAGAATAAGTCATATTTTTCCGTTAATTCGTCGAATAAATTTAAAAATTTGGTTTCATTTTGAAGTACTGTCATATGCGGATGTTGATTGCCGAATACATTTTCAGAAAGCTTTTTATTGTTTTCATAAACGTATGATATAAATAGTAAAAAATAGTAAACTTTATTAATTTTTTTCTCAGTTGCAAAAAGAGATATTGCAAAAATCCTTAGCAATCAACACCCACAATCTATTTTACTTTACGAAAAAAAATACAGCTTTCGTTATTTAACAAAAACAGCACAAAAATATGCCTAATAGTGAAGGTATGTTTTGGTTATTTAACATTGAAATTGGTACCCAATATCGTAGTTTTGAATGGGGAGAGCCGAGCCAAAGTAACGCCACGGGGACAAAACTGATATTGCCTAAATCAACCTTTAAATAAAATATATATCATTGAACTCATTTTACTATTATACAAATTAGAGGTTATATATTTGCAAAAGTCGCAGACAAAATATTGTCCTTCAGTATTCCTACACATTAATAAATGTTTAACTGTTGCAATCAATCAAATGCACTGCACTGTAGTAGGCACAACCTGTGTACGTTAAACGATTCTAATTATTATTAATATTTTTTTCTCAACCGGTTAAAAACATATCTAAATATTTGCCTGTGACCGACGGACAAATGTAGAACAACACGTCTCAAAAATTACAAATATTATCTTTACGACGTGATCCTAGAAAGGTAACGAAATGCATTACAGGCAATGCAATGAAGGGATTTTGAATATAATTACGTTATTTAAATATATTATAGTAACTACAAATAGTTTAAGCATAGAAATTTGATATTTATTTTTTTACAACTGTAAGCCTAGTTTCGACAATCACTTTGCGATACCTAAAAAGGTCTACACAATATAAACGAATTATAAAAAAATCAGACATTTAGAACATACCGTACTTATTAAATGAATTCTTTAGGCCTAATGCACTCTGCAAGAAAATAAACCTAATTATATTTCATCAAATTAATGTTTGGTTTCAATTCTATTTAAAACAGTTTGATTTATTAAAAGAATTAGTAAGGCTATACTAAATAGTTGATGTTATTGGTTTAGAGTTTAGAGTGAAAACATACTATAAATCAAATAACTTACAGTATCTAACCCAGATGTAGGCTAGAGTTAGATACACAATAACAGTAATCCAGTATTATGTTGGGTTATATTGATACAAACATGGGAAAGGACAAACAACAATTGTATATAATTTGGTCGGGGATAATCCCATACCGAATTCATTGAATTTGTCTAATTTTCCCTAGAGCTGACAAAACGAATGTAGAATTTCTAGCACCTGGCTGCTATCATTGTCTAATGTTTAGCGCGCATGCGTTGACTATGGTTCGCCTCCTGTCCGCCTGGAACGTGGCTGCACCACTGTTTGAGCTTTGCGCTAAGCTAGCTGCGGACTCAGTTATTCGCTGAACTCGTAGTCGTTCAGACTGATATGGAAAGAAATTGACTTAGAAAATATCAATAAGTGAAGTGCGTAAAATTATTATAATAAATTAAAACTTTTTTCTCCTAAATAATAAATAGTGTATGTGCGGTTATCTTGTGAAGTGCATCCGAAGTGATAAGTTTTCTTTTTTTCAAAAAATGTCTATTATAGCCAGGTGTGATAAGTTGTTAAGATGAAAAATTCAAGCATAGTGTCAACTGGTATAAGTGAACCCAGTGATTTTGCATTATTTTTCTGGATTCGGTAGCCCTGAACTTATTTACCAACAGCCTTAAATAAACTGTTTTCACGTACCCAGAATGTACATGATTGGAAAACACATTAAAGGTAAAGTAAATACTGATGAATTAATTTAAGCTTTATAACGTTTTTTACCAACAATAAGTAAATGTGAGTGACAAAAAGCAAAAGTTTTACAACTCTCGAAAAGTTTTATTTAGAATTTAACTTTTACGTGTTTGGTTAGTCTACTAGTGTAGAGCAAACATCCCTCACTAAAAATGCACGCCAAAAATATTAAAATAATCTTTATAATTAGAATTTGGGAATAAATAAAATGGTTATAAAATCTAGCTCACTGTGAATTTTCTCATGATCCATTTGATTATTTGTTTACATATCTTTCACGCCTGGACCTTCTCGAAGTAAATTTACGCTTGTGATTCTTTTTAAACACATAGGCCTAGCTGTATTCAAAACCATAATAAACAAATTAAACATACAAAATTATGTTTACCTATATTTGTTGTTTCTTGTCAATGACAATTTTTAACAATGTTAAGTCAGAATGATTATTTTTAAGACAAACTGTCCAGCATCGTAATTTCTAACAATCCTATGTAAATATACACCAAATATTTAGTTCTTAAAATTAAACGTCATCAAACTTCTTCTAAGTAATTACTTATTATTTCTAATTAGAATTATGATAGACAACAAGGCACTTTGTGTTAGCCCTTGATAATTTTAGCCTAATGTTGTTTAAGACGTATTGTTCCACCTGAAATTATTGCCCATATAATTTTATGAAAATCTACTGGTAGCCTACTGTAATATAGTATATTACAGTTAAGCGAGAAATTTTTAATTTGAGTAATTGTTGTAAACACATCAATAATACATTGTGATATCTGACCAGAAATATGTTGTATTCTCTCTAAATTAATTATGTATTACTTCCGATGTATCAACACAATTTAGGCCTACTAGAATCGATTTCATCAACTTTAGAAACGTAGCTTTACCATAATGTAATTGCTGTAAAATCAAACATTAATTTAGAAACGGGTCATGTTTCGTAGGTACTTGAATTAATTTAACGTTTATATGCCAAATACTATTTATTTACCTCTGACCAATAAAGCAAGTAATACAACCATGTTTGACTGAGTATGAACTATGTAGGATCTGATTTTCTACCCACCCCCCTTCAAACACTCTAATGAGTTATGCATAATAAACACGAATTGTTGAAAATCAACGCTGATAATTGTTGAGTTTTGAATGGCGTCGTGTTTGTTATCAAAGCTCAAATGACAGTAAAGCAGAAACTGTCCAATCGAGTGAACATTCTAATTTATAGGCATAAATTCGATAATTATGTGCTATTCTATGTTTTGGGATTAATTCGAGGGGGTCGTCTATGGTCGGGTGGTTGCGTAGGGATTATGCTATTGATAGTGGCATGGAGAGATATTTGTTTACTAAATGTAGAGATAGAGCTGTTTGAAATCAATATTGCTTTTGTTCGGTAATTTCGCCAGAACTATGTGGATTATTAAATTAAGCTCGGGTAAAAAAAACATTCTTCGTGGTTTATGTAGTGTAGTTCTGGGAAAAGTATATTCATACTTTATCTTTATACAGTTAAAATATAGTAAGGTAGTGTGTGTTTATTTTTTTCTAAGTACTGTTATGGTTTGTTTATCTGCTGAAGAGAAAATATAAAAAAAGAGGGTTACTCATATTTTAATATGATAATTATGAGGTTAAAGATGACAATGAATCAAACCCTAATCTGTTTTACGATCTTCTCCTCTCATATTTCTACCTTGAATATCAAATAATCTAATACAAAAGTTATTATTATTTTAATGCATGTTAAATGAGTTTAAATTTCCGCCCATTTGCATAGTCTGCCCGAAGTTATAATTTAATTTTTCAAGAGAATCAAAACGTTTCTGGAACATTTTGTAAGGCCCTAAATCCATATTATCTGAAATAAAAGACGTTTAATTTGTTTTGTTACTAGCTAAAGTAATCTTCTGTGTTTTAAAAATAGGCTAGTAATTTCATTAAATGTTTTGTAATAATATTCTTTTTTTAACAAAAGTTTTGCAAAACAAATGTGTACAAAATACAGTTAGTTGGAAGAATTCTAGCTCGTCAGTTATATAAAGTTGAAGCTCAATAGAGGGTATTAAATGACAAATAGATGTTTCTAAATTAGTAGGCTATCAATTTATTGATCATTATTTGTATAAATGCATCTTAAGCTCCAATTATAATGATCTTAAGATCATTAATTTATAAACCTAGTAGAAATCACTCAATTCTACTGATAGGCAAATCTCAAAAAACCATGCGAGGCCTATAAGGATATTAAAAAAGTTTTAATACAAATGTTTTATTTTAACAAAAAAGAGGAAATGTTGCAGTCTCGGCTCGATTTTATTGCTAATGTTATATTAGCCTTTAAGTAAAATTAGACTAGGTACTTAAAACAAAAATATTATACTATAAATTATATTCAAGAGTTAATTTATCTCTGAACTTTATTATCTTAGATATTTTTAAACAAACAATTATCTTAGCTTCATGCATAAATTCGGCAACTCTAACCAATATCTCTTGGTCTTTGATTAATTACGTGGTGTACTTTGGCCCCCGCAGTTTACTTACCTTACTACCTCAGTTTCTAATTAACAAGTAAAGTATGTGGAGGGTGAGACCGTTAAATATACCAAATCTATTAATTATGTACCAAGTGTTTGCTAACTTTTAGGCCTATAGAACACATTTAATTACTATTGCTAGTGAAGTTCTTCTGACTTAAAGTCTTTAGTCACAGTATGTTTTCCAATTTATAAGCATATATTACATAAGTTAGTAGGCCTATATTAATTATAGTTTATTATTATTATTGTCGGACTACAAGGAAAGGCTACATTATGTTTTTCGTGCTGCCGGCGAGGTTTACGACGGTAAATGTAAGACAAATACTTCAGCTACCCAGTACTATGATACAGAAATTGATCCAGACGATTTTTAATGTAAGTTTTCATCATTATTAATAATTTCCGACATTTACTTTTTTGTTTTTTCGTTAGTTTTTGTTCAATATATTCTCTAACTAAAATATCTTAAAATTTTAAGTTGACCCAGTAGCCTAATAGTAGAACATTACTCTCGTTTTAATATTACAACAAGAGGTGCGATCCATAAGTGACACTATCAACTTCCCAGTATGACTTAAATTAATATTATTGAAGATGCTAATAATATTCTGGATCTACAAATACGGCAATACACATTAATGAATGTTTAGAGTAGGCCTAGGCTTTCATGGAATAGTTTACAATTGGATTTGAATTGATCTGGGCATTCACAAAAAAAGAATTGGTCGTTACATGAACAATTATAATTCTGGATCTATAAGTAGGCCTACGGCAATACACAATTTATAGATGTTAGAAGTAGGCTAGGTTTTCAAACAGTATTTTATAATTTGAAATAATGAAGACCTTCACCAAAAAAGAATACTTTTTACCTTTGACAATCGTGTAGTGCCGTACTATAAACACATCTAGAATATGAGATAATAATTGCCCTTGTATTGATCACATCTTTTTTGATGTACGCTTAGGCCTAGATTACTGTATTTATTGTAAAATACTTTATGAAAAGCATGACTCCAAACATATATATTATAATTGTGTATTGCCGTACAAGTATAAGAATTAAGAATTGATTATAAATCGAACGATTAAATTCATTTTTGGTTGTCCTAGACTACATTATTTCAAATTAATTAATTTTAAATTAATGCGTGTTCGGATGAGCTGACGTTTGAAAAATCAATTTTGTATTAGTAGCTACACATAAATAAAACATTTTAAAGTTTCAAAATGTCAAGTCCATTTATTATAATAACCTTACCCTTACCAATAAGGGTTGTTAGGAAGAATAAATTACTCCATCTCTTGATAAATAGCAAAGCAGTAGGCCAACTATAATGAAGTCTTAACGATGTTACCTTTGATTATCAGAATTACTAATTTTTTTCTTCAATTATTTATCATAATTAATTGTGTGTGTCTACGAAACAAAAGGTAATCTCGTTAGAGTATTGAAAAATACAATTTGAGTCCGTTTTCCCTTCATTTGATTTACTACCTTTTATAAAGTAGACAATTTACATGAACATTGACATAGAATTCAGATTTTTAAAAACAATTTAATTTCAGAAATATAATTACAACTTATTTATCACAATAGGCTTAGTATCGTTAAAGTATCCAATATTATAATGTTTTAAATACATTTAAATAATATGCTACATCATTTGATGAAATAATGATAAAATATAATGAAGGCTATTATGCATAAACTTTAATATTAAATTTGTGGTGATTACAACAGTTATAGCATTAATTACCGGTATATAGTTTTATTTATTTTAAAATAAAAGGTAACTAGGATCTCAGGGTGTTAATTTATAAAAGTACTCACAAATAAGTATTTCGAACTGTAGGTAACACAAAATTGAGTGACAACTTTTATCGTTCATATTGCAATTTGTTTACTTTGAAGATGTAGGGCAGCGCGACCGTAGTGCAAGTTTTCGAAGGGCGGAGAAAACGTCAGTCGCTTGACCATTATTCATTATGCGGGCCGTAAGTTTAATATTCCAACTTGGACTCCATTTCAAGTGAGTAACATTTATTCAAGCTGAGATGGATGAAAAGATTAATGCGCCCCATTCAAGTTAGCTTAGCCGGACTTGTGCCTTTAGATCCTTTAAAAAGCTGAGCTTACTCCCTCTGAAAGCTTCGCTGACTTTTCATAATGTCTAAACACCAGCACCCTGTTAATGTGTTGGATGTCAGAAGTGATATACTATATTTTATAAAGGTTAAATTAGAGCCTGGATATAACACGTGTGTTAATAATATTGTTTTTACCTAATTAGGTTATCATATTTGTATTTGCAAAACAGACACATATAGGCCTAACATAAAACTGCAATAAACATGAACATTAATAATACAGCCAACAGTAGGCCTACAATAAAAAAACTAAAATAGGTTGTCAATAGAATTATTTTTTTAATTAGGCCTACTTTTGTACGGTAGGCCCTATGCTTGGAGTTGCATAATCGTTGTCAATTACAAAATATTTAAGATACAAAGATCTAAACTATGGCAGAACGTTTCTGGTTAGGGTAATGCCATCATATTATGATTTACATTTTTAGGTATACCAGCTTACTATAAAAAAGTATAGTAGACTATACCTGCTTTTTATAAAAATATTGATATCTATATATAGAGCTTATTATTTATTTTTGCATAAAACACCTATCATTTGGTTGATTAATAATTGATACTACACATAAAAAACTAATTAATACTTAAAATTAGGATGAAAGTAGGCCTACATAATACTTTTTATAATTGTTTAAGCATAAGCTAGACGTAAACACAGATAGTCTAAAATAAATTACGATACTTTTACCTGTGGCATAACCTACCTTTGTGTTGCATTGCTAAGACCGCCTCTAAGTAACAACAGAGTTTATATATTAACTTTTGTAGGCCTAACTTTGTAAAGAGTAGGCTATGTTAGAAATAATAAACGATGCCAGGAACTGGTACATACTTTCTCACAAACATACTTAAATTATTAAACAGATTCACCGTGACTTCATAATTGTAGGAGAGGTTATTTATTAAAATAGGAGATTAACTAATAAATATTATTATTATCTAGAGAGAAAACTATTCCATCGATTTCGAACAAATTTAAACCAAACGCGTCAATTAGGGCTGGATAGATGCACGAAGAAAGGGTTTGAAAATTTTTGAAAAACAACCCCTTTTATAGCCAAAAAAACCCCAAAAAATCAGTTATTATTATTACTAGCTAAACGAGAATTTTTAGAAAGATGCGGATTTTTGCATATGGTAGAATACATTAGAGACTACAAATAAGCCAAATTTTATCAAAATCGTTAGAGCCGTGTTTTTATAAAAAAATAATAACTGATTTTTTGGGGGTTTTTTGCGTCAGAGGGCCCCAAAACGGATATTTCCACAAAAATCTCAACATCGATTATTTTGCGATCATTATAGGCCTACTTTCTCTATACTATAGTATAGTGAGAAAGCAAAAGCGAAAGAAATAGGAAAAGGTGAATAGGTTTTAGCTTTAGAAAGCTTTATTTGAATAAAAACTATTAAATTTGATAAAGTAGAAAGATTAACCAAAAGACCATTGGACCATGGGTCCGTAGTAGGACCATTGAAAGATTTAGTGTGCAAAATATGTAGCCTACATCATCTGCAGCATTTCTTATGTTGTTACTTCAAACAAGTTTCACCAAATTTTTTACATGTATAGATTATGTTTCTAAATATTACTTTAAGATTAACGTAATATTTTTTTTAATGAATTATGTCAACTTATAAGGTAGTCGACAATAATTGTATTTGTTCACATCTAAAGTTGTTTGTGAAGATCATCTCTAAAGACGGGACAGCAAAACATTATTTTATTACTTGAGAGTAAAGGTTACCATGGCTACAACTGGATGATTGCAGTTTTTTTCTAACTAACTAATTCATAATATCACTAAGCCTCAGTTTAATCAACTTAATTTATACTCATATTTCATTAAAGAGTATGCATTATTCAAGTCTTGAAGCAGACTGACCGTTTGAATTATTTTCCTTCTTGCTTAGAGAAATATAACTTTAGTTTAGCAGCTACTTCCTAGTTAAATCCATTGTCAGTTTCCGTGCATTTATATTGCATCCTATGGGATATGCACAAATTTATAATTCATAAATAAAAAACCGTACCAGGAACTGGCACATACTTTCTCACAAACATATTTAAATTATTAAACAGATTCACTGAGACTTGTAGGGTGGGGTAGGAGAGGTGATGTTTTATTAAAGTTGGAGATTAACTAATAAATATTATTATTATTATTATTATCTAGAGAGAAAACTATTCGATCGATTTCGAACAAATTTGCACAAAACACGTCAATTAGGTCTTTATGGATGCACGTAAAAAGGTTTTGAAAAACAACCCCCTTTATGGCCAAAAAAACCCCAAAATCAGTTATTATTATTATTATTATTAATTATTAGCTAAACGAGCATTTTTAGAAAGATGCGTTTTTTTGCATATGGTAGGGCACATTAAAGGCTACAAATAAGCCAAATTTTATCAAAATCGTTAAGGCAGTTTTTTTATAATCTATACAGGCCTACTTGACATGTCTGCTGCAAATTTGGTTGAAATCGATCGAATAGTTTTGTATACATACAGACATACACAGAGACATTTTGTAAAAACCACTTTTTTGGACACAAGGGGTCCCAAAACGGATATTTTCACAAAAATCTCAACATCGATTTTTTGCGATCACTTTACTTTCTCCATACTATAGTATAGTGAGAAAGTAAAATAATTTTTTATAGAAATACAGTTGCGATCACTATACTTTTTCTATACTATAGTATAGTGAGAAAGTAAAATCTTTTTTTTTATAGAAATACAGTACTTCTAGCTTAACCAAAACATTATCCTAGTTAATTTTTGTTTTACTGTTTAAAAAAAATGTTTATGCTTCTAAATAAAATGAAATAAATAAAAACGTCGTTAATAGTCTAGATTACGGTTGTACTAAATGTGAAAGAATACTAAAAATAGATTATCAAAAACAAATCGATGCCCTTTTAGTCGCTACTTTAAAGATCCTTTTCAATTGTTTAAATCCACATTTTAATTAATTTAATTTGTTAATTTATTTAATAGGTTGTAAAGCTTCTTTATTTTTGATGCTGCCTTTTGTTTTACTGTAACACGACTTCCGCCTTAGTACTAAAAAGAATCGAATAACATGTTATTGATCAAAATCGGTTTTCTAGTTTAAAATCTGCGATAGAGCACTAAACATTTCGTAGAATTTTGCAGGGATAAATTAATAATACCCCCTCCCCCCCTTTGTTTCACCGCAGTTCAATACAAAATGTATAAAGCCTACTGTTCGCTCAGTTTACATGCCATTTGTACTTTTAATAAACACTTTTTCGTGCTAATAAATGTAGGCCTACAATGGATTACTGTATATTACTTTCACTAAATGTAGGTTTATATAAATAGATTACTGTAAATTTAGTACAGAGAGTCTGGGTACCACAAAAATAATTCAAAACGCTGACAAAGAATGTGTGCCTTTACTAATTAATTGATAGCTGGACCCTTTTCCTTCCCTTTACGATTGTACCTGGCCCTAACCTAACAAGTTTGTTAAGGGTCTTCTATACCTTGCGTAAAACAGGAAAAATATGCACTTCGTACTACCGTGTTTCGGACGCCGTTTTTCATCCTAAAAAGTTGTGAAACATCTTAAATTGTTCTTAAAGGCTTTGAGTTTTTGTCTTATACTCATAATTGAAAGAAATCGTCGGCAACTCCTTTTAATCAACCGTTTAAATGAGTAAAAATCTATTATTTTTAACGCATTTTTTGGGAGTTTTAAGCAATAATTTCCATATTTTAAGCTAACAAGTAAAAAATATAAAGCCTTCTTTATAACTTAAAGTAGTTTCCCAGATTATTAATTTATAAATAGAATCCGAAACACGGTACCGGTATTACGAATGCATGTTTCAACGATTTTGCGGCTTGAGTCATACTGTACACTCGGGAGTTTTCTTCAAGGTAAAGAAGAGCCTTAAAATCTCATCTTTAAAATTATAATTATTTAAGTCTGTAGCATTAAATTATGTTCTCAGTGTTATTCTGTGGTCTTTACGCTAACCAATGCGTCCGAGACGGATTAAGAGTCCAAACCTTTACTAAATGACAGCCAGACTATTCGTCCTCCTGCCACAAACCAGGTAACCGTTGTTTTTGACCGTCTGAGGCCCCGAACCCATTGTCTGCGAGCCGACTACATGCAGCCTAAAAATACATATACTCACACACACCCTATTTTATATTGAATTACTCTAAGTAAATATAATTATGGGTTGTAAGGGTTGGGGTTAATAACTCACCCAACCACTTTACAATAAAATAAAATAAAGAAGAAATAAAACAAATAAATAAATGCAATAAGAATATTTAAAACAAAAGTAATTTTACAGAACATAGCTTGGGACATAAAAATAAAACTGCAAAAGTAAACGCAAACTAAGCATTATAGCACGCGTCTAATCGACCGAGGACAATGAACTATACTTTCCAGGTGGAACCATAATAAAAGCAACCTAAAGGAAATCGAGTGGCCCAATCAAATAGTGACAAAATTCAGAAATCAACCAATAGTGAGGAAACAACGAGACGTGGAAAGAAAAAGAGGGGAGGAAGAGAGAAATAACGCATGTCTTTAATAACTGTTCTTCAAGGGGTAAAGACAAATTCAACAAAAGAAAAAAATAGCATACAAAAAAAACCAAATACGTGTAATCGGTAGTAAAAGTAAAGTTCGGGAGTAATTCGTCTACAGAAATTCGGTAAATAGTGTGTGCGAGTGCGTGGGTGTAATTATTATTTAAAATCTTGTAGAGAGTGGTGTTGTGTAAAGGAAGGAGATTAATTGTGAGTAAATTAAATTTAACTAGATATTTGTAAGACAGATTTCGAGGTTTAGAACTAACAATGAATCATATACCAAACAATTAAATATTATAGAATTATTAATTAATAAGCAGACCATTCTGAGTGAATTAATGACACTCAAATTCATAAATAATGGATTACATATATTTATATACATGAGCGGGTTCAATCATTCCTTGAAAGAGTTAGAATCAAGGTGTTGAAAAGGAGAAATTAGTGCTCAGAGTTTAAGGTAGAAATATTATGTGTTTGTATAAATGTAGAATGGGTTATTCAATATGTTAAGAGAGTGTCAACATCCTAACTAATTTAAATAATTTGTTAAAGTACTTTTAATGTTTTAAGAGCACCTGATGAACCATAAATAAAGGGAATAATTTGTTAGTTTAATTTCAGGAATTAGATCATTTCAATAACTATCATTAATTCAAATCATTTGTCAGTGTAATTTCTTGTATAAAAATAAGGTGAGAAACCTATAATTGATTCAGGTAGATTTGTCAAAGTAACCTCTGGTATTGAAAGAGTTTGAAAAAGGAGAGTTCATTAATTTATTAAACTTGATTTTGACTAAGAAAACTGTGTCTCTGTAATTGTTAATACCCTATACTTAGGAGTACTTCTCTAGCCAAGTAAAACATTGGTCCATAGATTGGACCTGGTGGACGCCCCCAAAACTTGCAAATATTATAATTCAAAAGATCCTTTATAAATTCAGAACATATTATGCAAAGTGTTCTCTCAGTAATCTCCCGAAAACCTTAATCTCAAATAGAACAACCTTACATGATAAAGTCGCCTAGATTTAAAAAACCTTACAGGGTGTATAAAATAATATAATTGTACGATGATAAGCTATTATGAGATGATAACGAGGAAGACTACAGCTGACAATAAACTTGCTGAATGTATTATTTTTATTTTGCGATTGTAAATTATAAAGACGAATGATTAATTATTTTGTGGAAGATTTATATGTTTCATATAATTGTAATAACTGGTAGGTTTTAATAAGTATGTAGTAGGCTAGTTCAAAGTTTATAATATTTTATTATTATTTAAACAGTTTTATAGAGGTTATAATACAATTAGTAGGGTCAACCAATCCGACGACCAGTCTATGCCGATGGGTTTTATATGAATGTAAATGTAGAAGTGTGTAATGTACAAGTAATAATTCTTCTACATCTATTACGTTTACGTATAAAAATCAAAGTAAACTGATCTTTTATTTATTTTCAATTCGTACTTATCGGTGTTAGTGAACTTTAAGCCAAGTGAAGTTTTTGAGTGGGTTGGTACAAACCTTTGTATCCATCCTTGTCTCCATCCCTCTCGACCCAGTTAGGCGACATAAACGACTTTACCTTTGCTTAACTTACCTTTGTAATTCTATTTCATGAACTGAGTTTAAATCAAACTGATTTCGAATCAAGTTTCCTTTGCCTTAAGTGTAGTTAATAATCAACAAACCGGTATTAACTCTATTAATTAGTAGCGAATACCAACTCAAACTTAACAGTAAAATCTTTCAAGGCAATTTACTTGAGTACTCCCAGTTCGACAGAACTGTCCTGTCTATTTACAAAACATTGTTTTAAACTTAAAAGCAAAATAATACTTTTACTGACATAATATAGTACCGTATTCAGTTAATATACGAGTGAGCAAAACAATATAGTTTATGTTTTTTTATCTGTAATATAACCACCTCACTTTCCAGTATTTGTTATTAATAGGCTATTTATTGCTAAACTATTTATTTTATACTTAGTGCCAACAGGCTAAAAATAGATAACGTAGACTAAAACAATTGTTTTTCGAAAATTATTGAGAGTAGGCTACACAACGATCGAACAATCCGTGGTATGTTTGCGGTGAAGTAAACATGTCAACGCCATGTGTTTTGTGGCATTCGTCCTGGAAAATAAATAAATTGTATCATATCAAACTCACAAATGTATATGTTTTGTACAGAATAATGTTTGGTTTTAGTTGTTAGTTGCTATATTAATCACTGCTACTGCTTTATTGGAAAAAATATATTTACCAATATTGTGTTCAAGTTATTTATTTTTGAATTTTTACTGTGCACGTTGAAGCCCACCGGAGGGTTACCATCGACTGAAAATAAAAGACAAACTTCCATGGACCTTGCGATTCCGTGTCAGGTACGCTAACCACTCAGCTACGAGGCCGCCGTAATATGGATATATTACCGATGCGAAATTTCCTAATAGTATTAAGATTAAAAGTATTTTGGGACACGCTTTACGGATGTTTTTAATTTTTTTCGATTAAAATGTTATATAGTTTTTAACCGGTTTTTACATATTTATATATAGGCCTAAATTAAAATAAACGCTCAACATGTTGCTTATGTTTATTAAATTACGTTGTAACATCATTTTGTAAAGGAAGAAAACCAGTTGAAATCATGTATTCTTTAAAATTAGCCTTTGTTGATAGCTCAAAAATAAACAGTAACACCAGATGCACTTTAACGTTATTTTCTATTTGAAAATACTGTATACAATACATGTTCGAGTAAGGTTAAAACAACGCCTGTATTGTGTACTATAGAGTGCCTTGTATTTAGTCTCTTAGCTTGTTTTAGTGATATTCTTTTATTTGAGAAAATAAAATCATCAACCCTGTTTACCTAATTAGCTTTACTTAGGTAATTGCCACGTTTTATTTAAATTCATTGAAAAGATCAAATGCCCAGAGATCCCACTGCCGTGCTAAGAAGGTGTTGTACTAAAATCTACAAATTATTAGAGACTTCTATACACAGAGCGAAACTCAACTACAACTGAGATGTATTGCAAAAATAACGGCAGGACAAGGAATGAAGGGAGTCGTTTTCTTCATATAGAGTAGTCATCCAACTTGGCAATTCAGACGGTATGTTTAGACTGATTCCACTTATTATACATCTTTGTAGAATATGTATTTTATATGAGGTCAGAGCCTAACCTAACTTATTACGGTTTGTCATATTAAGGCAAATCATACTAACGATGGCATAACAAGTCTTGTGAAATTATACTCACGAAACTGAATAAAGAAATGTCTGGGCAGCCAAGCAGTACTATTTGGAAGTGATGTCAAAGATCTTTCATTATAGCGGATTATCTAAAAGTAATCTGTATATAAAAGTTCAGTAGAGAAATGCTATTAGCTCATCTGTCCGCACTTGACACTGGCTAAGCAAAGTCCCCAATCAATTATTGTTAGCCCGCGATCAGTCTGGCGGCTTACAAGACTCCACCATTGCTTTATCATCCATCATACGATTTTATTTTTTGTTTTCAAAAAGGCGGTTTCCGTGGGAAGATAACGATAATTTATGACGTTTGCAAAACTTTCCAAAAACAATAATACTTTGTAAGCGCTTCCATGGTGTATTTTACGATCCAGTGATTAGTGTCATGTTGTTGACGCAGTTTTTTGGGGCGCTACTTGTTGTTCGTTCCATTGATTTGTTTTGTGTCTTGTATTCGGTGGTGGGAAGATGTGTTTGTTGTATAGCTGGAGTTAATTATGTCGTTCGAAATAATTAAAACTAAAATTTAGCACAATTAAGATCTTTTAAGAATATTATTGACCTGGTCGCCTAACAAGAACAAACAAAATAAACATTGTGATTGAGTTTTAAGGCTTCAAAAAGTAATCTTTAATGAAGCACAACTGATTAACAACCGTCCTAAGATTTTTATTTACAGCTTGTTATTTTTTAAAATTAACTTGAAAATATAAATACTCAACTTTATTGAGACGAATCAAAATGTATTTATAATTATTTGGATTAAAATTGATAGTGGTCAAAACATCGCGTGTAAAATAAGCCAAACGTGATAAATTCCACAGCCTGGCAACATATATATGTTTTCCGTTTTGGTTGATTGTTTTGATAAATAGATCAAATACTTTTAGGTTAGGGGAGCCTTAATTTGTATCAAGACGTTACAGCTAAATAAATGTATTTTCAGGTGATTTTTGATAGTTGTTATACATTCGTAGACCATGTATCGACCATTCGGGTTTTTTGTTCAAGTCCCATTTTGATATTAGTAAATAATTCAAATTATAGAGCATTATTCTTTCATTTTGACACAACCTTACCAAGATATTTTATTATCAATCACTTACCTTCAGTGATACATTAGCTAAAATAAGTAGTTATAAAGTGATAACATAACTTATTTGCGAGAATTTGTGTCCAAGTGAATACAATAGTATTAGGCCTAAGTTATTGTCTAATTTTCCTGTTCACACAAGTTGATATGAAACCGTTACAGTACTTAAACTAAGTAAGAACACCTGTCTACATTTTTAGTTTGAAAAATTTAAATATTCATTAATCCTTTCAGCTGTTTTATTTTTAATAACAGAAAACAGTTAACTGAAATTCTACTACATCACTGCTTTCACATTAATTTATCAATATTTTAATTCCTTTAGTTCACAGTTTGCCGTTTATGTTGTAAATATAAAAGCGAAGAAAATAATACGGAAGATAAATTATTGTTTCTGAACATCGTTTACGCGGAACAGTAGAAGTTGACAGGTTTTAATGCTGTGTTCCTTTCCAGCAGCCTAAAAACAACGTGTGTTATAGCCAAGAAAAGTTATTTTTTACACCGTCAAAGTACAAAAATTCAATCGTAATGTGTTGTTTGGTTTTCATTTAATTGATCAGTTGAGATATTACAAGTTAAATATATTATTAAGTCTGCCGTAGTTTTTGAACTAAAAAGGCAATGTCCGAGTGTTGCCAGAAAACCTGACGGAATTAGGTACATGAGTTAACATAGCCACTTTAACGGCTTTACAAAGTTGTATTTTAATTCAAATTATTTCAATGTAATTTTAGTTAACTGCCATTAACTGTTATTTTTTTAGTTAACTGTTATTTTGAAACGGAACATTGGATTACATTAAATTTATTATTTTCCTCAAATTAGGCATTTACCCTTATTAAGTGCAATTCCAAGTTTATATTAATCAGTTAAACCGTTCTTTAAGTTTAAAACAAACTCTCACTTATTTTTATAGGAACCTTCTTTATTTTGATCATGTAACCACCCCATGAATAACCTTCGCCTATTACAGAAAAATCCTGAATATTGCACGTATAATGTAAGCGAACAGTTTTAACGAAATTTCAGTTATCAGATATTTGTGAATATCTGTTGAATAGTTCAGTTTCACTATCTTGAATAATTGTTTTAATTAATTAAAAAGTCGCTTAACTTTTACCATTTTGGCAACTCACTATAACATTCTAACAATACTATCCCAACTCTTTATTTCAATGATTCCATTTGATACTTTGATTTGACCATCGTTAATGATAGTGAATATACAAAACTGTTTAAATATTAACAGTAAAAGGAAAGCACGCGTGTTCAGAGACACACAAAGAGAATCACAAACTGATTCCCGTTTGATAAATTTGCTGATTTCTTCTTTAAACACACGATTCGTTTTATCTGCGACCAAGTACATTATTTATGTTGCTGGACATTCTGTTAATATTTATTTGCTTCGTTTTATATGGATTTAGTACTCTAAAAAAATATGTGTAAATGGACGGAATTATTTTGCATTGATCAACGGCTGTCAGAACCACATAGGGTCTGCTTTGTTTTTACAGTAATGGATTTTTAAATGGAAGAACTTTGACGCAAGTTCTCTCCAGAATTCCGACGTGGTTTTGAATAAACTACATAGTGACTGAGATTTTATAGTTGTAATAAACCAGAATAAGTTTTATACTTTGTGTTCTGTATTTTTTTAAATAGTTTTACAAATGTATCATGCTCAATTTGTGTTCCATTTAAGTGCCAAACGTCATGTACAATGTACAAATTTGTATTTTATTTTGTTTAGATTAGGTGTTGTCCAACTACTTTTGATCCATGTGTATGGCTTAGAAAAGAATAAAAGGCAAATAGGGAAATATTAGTTTATGTGTCACATCAAAATTTAATTTGCTTCTAAGTTGGTTTTTATTTTATAAATTAGTCATTTTATTTCACGATTAGGTTGAATTTTAATAAATTCGAGGTAATCTAAAAAATCACAGACATTGGGAGAATTCTTTCCTATAATTAATAATTGTCTCATTAAAATTGGCCCGTTAATTTTTATAGAAAATTTAACTCAATTATTTTAGTTTAAACAATTCCAACATCTCTTCTTAGTTGTACAACGTATTGTAGCCTAATTCTTATGGCAACGATCAACACTGACAAAGAGTTCAAAGTTGAACTGGATCCATCTGTTTAACTAAATAATAATAATAGTTCGCTATTTTGAAAAATTGTTACCCTAATTATCCAACAACCAGGTGTTAATTTTAACCTATAACCTGAAGACTCTACTGAATTCCTACTATAATAAAACAGTTCGTAAATAAATTAACTAAATACAGTTTGCCGAGTTGTCATTGATTTAATTAAGTGCCTAATTAATTTAAAATGACAAAGGATCCTTTAAAAATATAGGCTGATAGTACGATGCCGACAACAGCAGCAATATAATAAAGGATGATCCAACCCTGAAACCGAAATACTTTATTAAAAAGTACCCAAATTTTGCTTCATTTTGGCAAGTAGGCCTTAATTATTTTTTAAATTACTCGTTTTATTAATGCAATTTTTAATGTGTCATAGTATATTATTCATTTCTAAATTATTTTGCTCTCAGCTATGAAGACTCGTGCATATGCTTTCCTCCAGTAGGTAATATTATATAAACTAATAGAACGTATACTTCTGTGTTAACATTGACGTTTCAAAGGGGTTGTCGTTATAAAGGTTCGTTCCTATGCGCTACTGTATCGGTTTGAAACAAGCTTTTGGCGTTGAATTAATTATTTTGTTATTCATTTCCTCGCCCTTAAATACGAGAACATTAAATAATGAATAACCATTTCGGTACTCGTTAAATAAATTAAAACTAATAAATTCTTCCAAAGAGATTTTACCTTCAAATAAAACGATTGGTTCTTAAAGTTGAGAAAATTACACAGCCGGAAGTAATATTATGAAATATACAAGAAAGTGTTGTTTGCATTTGTTTTAAAGAATGGCATATGGAAATATTAGATAAACCAATACCGTGAGATAGAATTATGGTCAACCCTTAATTGCACCTTCGCAAACCAAACGCTTGTATTTATTACTGCCCAAAGCGATAATGTCGACGAGATCAAAACATGCGCTGACCTAATTAAATAACGAGTTGACAGTACAACTAGAAGTAGGCCTATTACAATTTGTTGTGTTTTCTTACATCGCTATGTTTTCGAAATCGTTATACTTTATTCTCCTTAGTCGTGTAATAAATAACAGCCCGAAGAAATGATTAGCAGCGCCACAAGTGTTGTTTTTTTGAGTCGCTTAACAGTGATTTATCGATGTTGTTCGCTAAAGAAAAATTCTTGACTCTATTGTTTTCTAACTTTTCTGCGTCACCGAGAACGGATGGTTTGCGGAAGTATTAAATCAACCATCCTCTGCGGGCTATCAGATATATTACACGTCGGCTGCTAGACTTTGCGCAATATTGCAAACTTGCAAGAAACAATAGCCTAGCGACTTGGTCTTAGCCTCGGGCTTGCATGTTCGTTGTTTGGAATACAGTGACATTTTAAGTTTTTCGTCGACATTTTTTAATTTTAAGAGAAAGTTCTCTCTTTATGTAAAAATACAACTTTATAGTAGAAACAATAGTCATGACAGAATTATTTGCGATTTTTCCGTTAGAGCGAATAGTTTTGTACAACATTGGAAAAATTAAAAAATGTTCGTTTTATTGAATTGCAATATAGTTTTTCTAGAACCTATATAAATATTGTTTAAATTTCGCATATTGTCCGAAAGAATAGCTTTTATTTTATTTAAAATTTAATGAGACTATATTTGAATACAGTAAAGGTTTTCCAACTCTATCCGAGTTTGTTTTATAATCCGCGGTATAAACTTTCTAACTAAAATACAAGGTAATGCATAAAGCGGGACACACGACAGTCCCGGGATTGTGCGTATATTATTCAAAGTAAATCGAGTTTACTTTGATTGCGGGAAGTTAACGGACTAAGCCGTTGCCTCTGAATCTACAATAAGGTACATAAAGTACAAGGTTTGTTGGCTGACGTCATAGTAAAATCGATATTTTATTTCTCTGATTTGCGATCCTCACAGTCTGAATAAGCCTAAACAACTCGCATACTTGTAAAGCGTTACAAATTGAGACATAAACTGTAAACTTTGCGGGTGATATTACGACCCCGTTAAACAGATAGCGATGCAAGTAGGCCTTGTTGTTAAGATAAGGGAGGAGTTTTAGCTTGTCCGTGACGTTTAAAGCTTTTTAATTAACGCGAAACGTTTTCCTTCCCCGTCTACTTTAGTCTCTGACCTATTCGATACTTTACCGTTTGATATTTTTTCATATAAAATAATGTAATTAAACCTTCGGTTTGGAATAATTGGTACGGGGTGCAATTTAATTTAATTGCTACCATCCAGCGCTCGATTCATTGAACAATCCTACGTAGGGTGCGTTCTGTTAGAACTGCGGTTTGTCAAAACACTCGTTGCTTTGCTTTTATATTTCATTCAATTAATTTAAATACTAATTTTAGATGCAATATTGTTAAATAAGAGATTAATTCAAGTCACTGTGGGAATTACTTTTTTTTACACGAGTCAATATTTTTAAACTTAGAGACTACTATTTAAATATGTCTATATTACGCTATTTACTCATTTAAACTAAAACGAAAGAATCGTTAAAATAATAACAGCTTTCCATCTGATAGTTTTATCTTAATTTACTAAATTCACCTTTACGAAGTTCCACTTACAGTTGGATTAGAATTCAGATTTAGAATCTCAGCAGGTATTCACACAGCTTAACACTCACGTTCGGCGTCACAGCCATTTTGAATAGGGCGTCGCCCCTCTGTTTGAAAGGGTGTATAATAGATCCACGTACGACCTTCAAGGTTTTAGAGATCTTGGGAAACCCCTAGTCGGCATGAGATTACGACACAAACAGTTAGACAAAACTACGTTACAGAACTCAATATTTTAAATACTATACAATTAATATTTGTCATTCTAAATTCAATTTAACGAAGAACTTACAATTTCAGTATGACTAAGAGAATATTTCTTGTTATTTTACAAATTTGGTTAACATTTTCTATATTTATTAATTTATTGTTTTTGCTTTCACAATTTTCATTACCTAATTTCTTTCATATACCACAGCAACCAATACAATAGGATTATTCAGCATTGTAATAAATGTTTGTTTAAGTAAATATATCTAATGATGATATAAATAAGGTTTCTCCTAATTATTCGTAGTATTTATGTGACTAAGGATAAAAACCAGCATCATTAATAAGATATAAATGTTTTATATTCAGCTAAAATAATAGGTTTAAAATTTTAATGAAAAGCACTTATTGGCCTTTATCAATGTTGTTTTGACAAATTGCATAAAGAATAAAGTTATATTTGCTTCTTAATTTTGAGCTTAAATAAAACATGAGATTGTAATAAACCAATTAATAACTAGAGTACGTTTTGTGGTATGTTAGAAATTGCATTCAACGGTATTTAAGCTTTATTTAAGATAAAAAATCATCTTCAATCTGCTTAAAATGGTCAATTTCCAGGAAGATATTGCCAAAACCAAAATTCCATCACTTTAGTTCAACCGAGTCGTAACTTTTTATCAAACTACCAATCAAAGATTCAGACTGGACGATAACAGCTGACGAGTAGCCCTTACCTCCTCCATTTATCATTCGCATGATGCAAAATGTTAGGTATTGTATCCTCCCGTTACATGCTCGGTGGAGCCTATTAGGTTTACATTCACGAGTGATGTAGTGCATTGTATGATACAAGCTTAGCGTCTTTATTGGGCCCAGCCGGGGGTCTTTCACCTGTATGGGGACAATCTCTGCCATTGTGTCCCAGGTAAAAGACCCTATTTTTACCTTTATAAGGATACACGCTCAGTCTGACTCAGGATTTTGTCGTAAATTACAACCGAACGGACATTTTTCAATAGACTGTATTTAATAAGAAGTAAGGAAGCTAAACAGTTATTTGATGTCTTAACTAGGGAAGGCCGGAATTAGGTTTGTTACGTATATGAATAGAAATAAACATGGTCAAAATAAACTACGTTGTTTGGTACATTAGTTCGTAAAAACAATGCTAAAATTGTTTAGACGATTACTAACCAAATAAACGTCGGATATCAAACAAGTAAAACTAAGAACGTTCCACTTGTTAAGCCCTAACCAGTTGAACCTGAGAAGTTCCGATTTAACAATAAATATCAGTAATATTATCCATCACCGTTATCAAATTACTTATAGTATAAAACAAAGAATTTAAAAAAAAATATGATAAAGAGTGATGTAGGTGAAAGGGGCAACGATTGTTTGAATTGAAAATGAAAACTTTGATAGAATAAAACTTAAACACCGAATCTCACAACTAATACGTTATAAACTCAAACGTGTTTCAACTATATACTGCATAGCTCGTGCATCACTGAAGATGAATACATTATCATTGGAAAAGCATTTGAGTAAATAAATGTATTAGTTGTGAAACTCTTGAGTTCAAGTTTTATTCTATCAAGAATAAGCCGAGCTCGATATATTTATTTATAAAAATGTTTTTTTTATATTTTTTACATTTTTATCAGAAAGATATAATGCGAACAACATACATCCTCGTCTTTTCATTTGAAGAATTTTCATAATTTAATATTCTTGCAAAAAGATGATTTTAATTTTACAAAATTAATTTATTTCTGTCGATTTCTCTTCCTCAATTCCCAGATCTACCTCGATATTCTGAAATAGAAAACTTAATTTCACTCATTTTAATTACAACCCCACTTCAATACTTCCCACGTGGATCTCTCTCCAAAGGGATTCCATTTAATCATACAAAATATCTCAATTTTAAGAAGACCTTCGTCGCCTTATGTCAGGCTCGGCTTAATTAGAATTTCAGAAAGTCAATTCCGAATATTACTTCACGATCCCCGACTCTGGACCCCAAGTTCAATACACGCGGGTAACTCGATTATATAGTTCATCTTCTTTATTTCAGGAGGGAAAAGAAACAAACAAAAAACCTTGACGGAGTCGTGTTTTATTTGCTTAAAATAAAAAGAGGGTTGAAGCCGGTGAGGGAGGGTGATCCAGGTTTGACAACGCTGCAAAGTTGGTTTAATCTCAGAAATTATATTGTAGTCCTTTTATTCGGAAATTTAATCCCTTCAGTTTGGCGAGCAGAGCTTGTTTCATGTTGTTCTAATTTTAATTATTATCCTTTAATGAATACAGTTTCATGCCTTCCCACGTTATTTCAAATTTAATATGTGTTGTTAATTAATTCGTACTTAATATGTATTAACAATTAACATTATCACATATTTATTTGAGTTTTTGAATTTAAAATACCATTATTTACAAAATCAGATACGACAGCCAAGACCTACGACAACTTTTTGTTACCATTTTTGTTTGCCATTTTTGTTTACTACGACAACTTTTTTAAATTATTTGATTTATTCACTGCATTAAAAATATGCAGAAATAAACAAAAATAATTTGAGCACAATCAAAATATAAAATTATTTACCAATACAAATGAAACAAGTTTTTTTTAATATAACTTATACACATGATGAATAAATTAGAGGTTCGTTAGGCATCGCCTATATTGTACTTTAAGAAAAGAAGTTGTTTATCTGTAACTTAGGTTATCTAAAAAATAGAAAACTAAAACTTAATTTTAAATATCATTTCGCACCTATGGTTTAATTTTTTGTTAACCATTGATGATCTGAACAAATATATTAAATATTGCGAATTATTTTAAAATCTTTAAAGATTTCCTAAATCTACATGTTTTTCTTTTTTAAATTTTTTATAGTTTTTTCTTTAAAAATTGTTAGTTTAAGCCTATTTTTAAAATTTTGTACATTACAAAATAGAAATAATTAAACATTACAAAAATTTAAATATCAATATCATGTTTTTTGGCAATTAAGATTTTAAATATTGCAAAGGTGAAACAGTGTTAAGTAGCACTACAACCAAAATAAACAAGTTTTTTATTCGGCAGATGTGATTTAGCCAAAGTATATTGTTTTCCTCAGTCAGAGTTTTCAAATTATTTTTCCATTTAAATCCCTCCGTTTTCATTAAGCAAGAGGTAACTTGTTTTAGATTTATTCTACAACTTCCCTGTTTCTAATTGGTTTCCCGGTCTGTTTAATATCTAAAGAATGTAATTGAATAGTTTCGATATTTGAATATCGAGTTAATTCACATACCTGGGCTGGTAGTGTGGGAAGAACTTCGGGATATTTGCATAGTTTCAAGAAACTTCAATACTCAACCCAATTATGTAGCCCCGTTATTGTTAGTCTGTTTTTAATGAAAAATTTGAATCAATAATGTCGTACAAACAGCTGTTAAACAGTTAGGTAAATATTATATTTTGTTTGTTATGGTGAATAATTTGATGTATGAACGCCCCTTAGTAAAAATCGTTGTCGAATTCTCGCTTCATATGCACATGTTTTACTTTTAGACAAAAATATAGCCCAAATTGAGAAGATTATAAGTTAGGCACCTTTTTTTACTAAAAAAGCGATAGTACATATTTTGTATTTTACAGAGAACTTATAAAATTTAAAAAGTGCCCTTTTAAGAATAAAGCGACAAATGACTCTTCTTTTTGTGTTCGAGCAATGTTTTAGTAATCTAGCGTACTTGTGCAAGAGATTGAAATGAAAATGTGTTCGAATCTGCGTAGTAACACATAACCTCAAAGCAAATTAGATACTTTTCGTTAAAATGCATTATTACTGTTCTACCTCTGCAAATGATACTACCTCGCAGTGAAACAAATTAGCAAAATGAAAATACTGTATCACGCGACTGTTTGTATATTTTATACATGAGTGAGACCCCTTGTTCTCTCATTTGTCGTCAACAAAAACGCAATATATAATCAAATTAAATCGTGGCGTAGTTCCATTAATGAAGATATACTCACTCTGTGGGGTACAATTTACAAGTATGTTCACTTTTTGCGCTTGTTTAAAAAAATGTATTTTCAAATAGTAAATCAACTCAACTAGGTCAATTACTTGTCGTAATAATATAAACTAGCCTATAGTAAGAAATCAGTGTGTGGAAGTTCACATCGGTTGCAATTTGTTTTATTTGTGTTTATATTTAGCACTAAATAATGTTACAAAACCTGGTTATTATGATTTTTTACTTATTTAAAAATTGAAAACATAGTTTTTTTGACAGTATTTTGGACGAACAAATTTATTTTGCGACATAGAATTAAATTTACGATGTAATACTAACGTTAAATAACATTTTTTTATTTGTTTAATAACTAGGGAGACTAAGGCCGGCTGTGTGAATGCAATTCTAACTGTTTCAGGCTCAACTTTCCAGCCTTAATTATAGTTTAGCTCATCGCTTAATTGACCATAATACACACTTATCTCCCTTTCTGTTCCTACTTCAGACACTTCGTATTTTGACCTCTAAAACAAGTTCTACTGGAGCTATAACAGGGGACAACCCATTTCATTATACCCGTAAATAAATGTTTGATTCCCAACAAATCCTCAGTTCTATTCAAAACCTACTTGATCTATAAAATATGAAGAACAAATTTTACTCCCTGCAGTTTTGTGCTAATAATAGGCCTTTATTTAATTTGTGTTATTCTAAATGTTATGAATATTGCCTACTATTCGTTAAAGAAGGGCCTACTTTGATTAGAGAGCGACGTATAGGTGGGGGCGTTATAAGTGTTGGACAGTTCATGGTTCACCCGTTGACGTTGGATATTTCCATGAGTTATTTCATTCCTTGTCTAAGACGACCTAAGCAAACTAATAGTACACAAATTTAAGAAACACACTGTGGCCTACTTCATCATTAATGTTGTGAACATGTTAAGATTATTTTTGATTTAATAAGATTAAGACGCGTCACAGAATTAGTCTTTAGTTTACTGTTAGTGTTTTAAATACAAGACGCTCCCTTGACGTTAAGTGTTATAAATTAAAATTTATGTTTGAATATTTCAAATAAATTTAATTTTTAAACGCGTTATAATAATAAGTTTTCAAAAATGCAATTATGTGTACGGTTATAAATATTTGTTTGTCATTCGTATTAATAATCGACTGATTTATTAACTCAATTCAAGTTTAATGTTTATAAATGCTACTTAAATATTCCTTCTATGGACCACGACTCCAATATTCCTTCGACTTTTGTTAATCGAATTTCTTTACGTTTCAAAATATTTTCTGTTTGCTAAATTACATTTTCACAACGTAAAGGTCATATAATGTAATTTACCCACATTAACCCACCTTTAGGTTGTGAAAATGTAATTTTTCAAATAGAAATTATTTTGAAACGTGAAACGTAAAGGAATTCGATTGACAAGAGAAAGCTGTTATCAAGACGTAAACATGTCCAGCCATATCCATCTGGTGTTTTTAAAGACCTCCCATGGACAGACACCCTGCACTGGCGACTGGACAACATCTTTACACAACGTGGGCTTTAGTTTTAGAGAAAGTTTCTTGGAAACACCGAGACAAGACAAAGTGCAGACTAGGAAGTTAGACGATAAATTTACTTAACATTTGAACTACTGTCTTGCTTGCAGTTAATTTTTGTCTGTAAATTCTGAAAATTAAAAGCATAATAGAGGAAACCCTGCGTGCTTCTAGCACCTACTAAATTCTTTCTAGTTCGCACAGAATAGTGAATCATATATTCAACGTCGCCTTTATTTTAGGAACACACTTTTATTTCTATTTAAACAGGAATAGAGGAGCAGAGTGAAGTGCTCGCGAACCTTCCAACACAGTTGCGTGGGTTCGTATTATTATTAAAAAAATAATCTGCACATGATTTAGTTTATCAATTTGTGAAAAAAGTTTTTTGGCAAGGAACATTCGTTAAACTACAAAAAATGTAAGTATTTAATTAAATATTTTGTCTTTGGATATTTTAATGTTCGTAAGGCCTATAAGCTATAAGAGACTATATAGGCCATTAATTTCTTCAAATTTCCGTTGTTAAATCGAGTAAAACGTATTTTAAGGTAAACTCTTGTTAACATAAGATTTTAAGTATAAACCGATTCCTGATATTTATCTAGGCTAGGCTTAACTTTAAATGGTGTTTATCTGTGTAACAAGTGTAGGCCTATATCAACTATTGTAGTTGCTATGGTTGGCTATAAGTTAGGTAATCAAAAAGGGCTTTAGGAATAATGCAGATTATTGCATTAGCTATTGTTCCTAGACCTGTTTCTAAATGTTATGTTTGTTTAGATATTCCAAGTAATGTCAGTGTACAAAGTTTAGAAATTGTATTTGTACAATCGCGGCATCTTAGCCTTCGTAATTAACCCGAGTTCGAATTATCAGGACAGTTTTATGCACAGCATTGCGAAATAAATCTTTAAACAAACCCTCTATAGCATTACAGTGTCATTGTTCTCGAAAGAAGTGTGTGGGCCGCATCCGAAATCTATAAAAAGGGAATATTTTGGTGTCGGTAGGAACCCGCCGCGTAGGCCGGGGTTTATCAGATAGCCCCGGCTATTGAAGAAGTCCCCCTCCTCCTTCGTATCTCGCATCCTGTTTCACTCTCTGACCACTATCAGAGTTTCTACGATGTAACAATGTCTTATCTGGCACCTCGAATCTACTTTTAGGAATATATTAGTCAACTCTGTCCCCTTGTATCACACACATCTTATAGAGTTATATAATTACACTTGGATCGTCTCGCTCAATAAATGATCCATTAACTTCAATTTACGTCCACCTATTCCGGTTTAAACACCTTTATCGGAGACAGATTTACTATTACTTTCGGAGATAAAGTTTTTTTCTTTGTTTCTCATCTTCGGCTCGACCGCGTACTACCGAATTATACCGGAGTTATTACGGATCGTTTATTTTACGGAGTCGATACCATCTGTATCTTTATCCCACAGTTGTAGCTCAAATTCGAGTTCGTTTGCAGATCTTATCGTTAATGAGCGTATTCATTAACTCGGAACCGAGGTATAAATTTGTCCCGCCGCGGATTGGTACGGACTTTCTGTTTGTTGGGATAATGACTGGGCAAGTTCTATACGTCTCGTTAATTTGAACAAATTGAAGTATCTTTCAACGCAATAAATATCGGCGCTCCAGCTAAGCTATTCTAATTTACTGCATCGGGCTGAAAATAAAATCATATTTATGAAACCTTGGAGATCTTTGTTATTCTCGGATTATGCGTGACCTAGAAAATTAAAATATAGAGTTGTACGATTTTATTTTCCGTTACAATCGTAAATATTCGTTTTTAAAATAAATGAATTGTTCCCTTTATATACATACAAACAATAATAACTTGAATATTCGATTTTAATTATATATCTTGTAAACTTAAACTCAAATATTAATAATTAATTCAAAAATTAAGAAACACACAACATAAAACTAAAACAAGTTTACAAACTATTAATGTTTTTAAATTAAGTGCTAGTTAAGCAAACTCATATTTTGTATCTTGAAAGTTGTAACTAATACGTGTACAAGATTGAATTAAAAGCAGAACTTAAAGTTATCACGTAAAACAGCTGGAGAACAAAGTAATGTTCAGTGGAAGTAAAACTCTGTATGTGGTGGCTCAAGTCGCGAGTAGTTATTTTTACAGCAGTGCAGGGGATCAAGCGGTTAACTCTACGTTGCCTGTCGTCAAATCATCGTTATTTTACAAATTTGCAAACACTTTTGTTGTTTATTTCTCCATCTTGCTCACTGTTATAAGACTTAATGGAACGAACCTTTATTAGAAATAATGAAAACAAAACTGGTAAACTACAACATTGTTTAAAGTACTGTATAGCTTAGAAATGCAATAAAACGTGTAATGTAG
>JAGFPH010000019.1:1703491-1737190 GCA_018207615.1 Philaenus spumarius
TTCTGACAGAATGTTGTTACGATACCAAAGTGCTTTTGCCTCGTAGTGTGTAACAATCAATAACGGTGTCTAAACAGTTGGAAAGGTATACAAGTTTTAGCGTATAACGTTGATCTGTAATTATTAACTAGGCTTGCCACAAGTCTGTTCTGACAGAACGTTGTTACGACACCAAAGTGCTTTTGTCGCGCAGTGTGTAACAATCAATAACGGTGTCTAAACAGTTGGAAAGGTATACAAGTTTAAGCGTATAACGTTGTTCTGTAATTATTAACTAGGCTTGCCACAAGTCTGTTCTGACAGAACGTTGTTACGACACCAAAGTGCTTTTTTCGCGCAGTGTGTAACAATCAATAACGGTGTCTAAATATTTGGAAAGGTATAAAAGTTTGAACGTAGCAGGAGCGTATAACGTTGATCTGTAATTAGGTTTGCCACAAGTCTGGTCAGACCGAGCTTTAAAGCTCAGCTTGCTAAGCTCGCAACTTGTTAATTAATCAAAGCTGAGTTTCGCTGACATCGTACTATGAAAGCAGTTTTAATAAAATCCTACTTCGCTGTTCGAGTGCCCAATTAAATCTACTACTAATATGAAGTGAAGCTTAAACCGTTCCCAACCTGAAAATGAATTATTGTAATCATTTCGTTGATTTGTTAATCGTATATCAGCGAATTCGTAATTAGTGGTAGGTTTTTTGTGCACACTTCAACGTACTCTGTAGATGTCTGTTTCGGTGGAATCGGGTAAATTTAATTAGAATCAAATGCGATGATTCGCTTTTTTGTGCAACACTCTTATTTTATTAATAAGTTAAAATTCTTATCTGTGAATGTTTAAGTATTATAATTTTGTTAATTATCAAATACGAGTAATTAGGAAGTTGTATCAGAATGTATTTAAAATTATACAATACATATTAATTAATTAATGATTATAAAGCATGCCGAGATTCTTACACTATTGTTTTACATTTAATTTTTAAATATTACTACTTTCGTAATACATTTTATAATACATTATTCTCCTGCATTTTATAATACAATTTGAAATTTATTTAATAAAAATCAATCATAATAAATATTATAAAATGCAGTTTAAAAATTCCATTGCTCTCAGTGCTGTTATTGAAATGACTTTTTTTTAAATATTATAAATTCAACCTATTACGTTAAAATTTGTGTGAATATTAAATAAATAAAAAGTTAAATTGCTTTCCCGATAATTAATCAATAAGTTTACAGCTGCCAAGTGTCCTAATTTTATTTTGACAAACGGAAACAGTTTTTGCTTTAGAAATTTAGCACATTAAACATATTTTGATATTTGCATACAATCATATTTCCAAGAGAAACACTTTATTACATTTGATTAGTAAATTAAATAAAGTTCATTTTTCTTTAGTATACTTATCAAATTTTTACTTATATAAAATGTTGTAATATACAAAAATAAGTATAAAAATGTTATTTTTAGCGTTATACGTTCTGTATAGTTATCCGAAAGTCCATTTTATACAAATCTTAATTATTTTTTAGGCAATCTTGATTTATTTTCCCTTGATTTCTTTTTTGATTTTAATATAGTTTATTTGTGCGCGCATTGTGTTTTTTCCTCAAAGCAAATCTAATTACACATAGCTTTACGCGTTCCCCCGCTTTGCGTTACGAGAAGTAACTGTATTGTCGAACAAAAGTTATCCTCCCCTATTTTTTGAAGAACGCAATCAGCCCTTTTGTCATATGCGAAATCGTATAAAAATGCAATCGAGGAAGTTGGCAGGGTGTGAAATGACGTCTGGTGTGTTATTTATCCAGGGCGTCGTGATAGATGCAGGAAAGTCACTGCACATCTGTCTGTCTGCTGTCAATACATGCGCAATGCATGATAATGACTGATCCATTAGCAACGGCATACATCAGCTGAAACCTCGGAGAACAATATTCCTATCCCGGTATGTAAAAGAATTTGTCTCAACGTGTCCAACTCGCAAAGCATTCAATAGCCTTTACCAACCTATTATGTTTAATACATTGCAGTAATCTCTTCAGTTATCAACCAAACTATAAGCTTAGTGATAGTTTATGGTCTGTTTCTGTTATAAGGTATTTTGTCCACAACTTTTCATGTTCAAATGTATTTCTACAATCCCTCAATGTGTTTGAGCCTCTAGTATCACTAACCAGGTGCTGTACCCTCTTAGTAATTAAAATTAAAAAAAAATTCTGTTGTTTCCAAATAAGTTATTCAAAAAATAAACTTGAATAATTTGTATTATTTACTATCATTTTTCAGGCCAAGAAAACCTGTTATAAGATAACGACTTGTTAGTTAAGTTCCACTAGGAGATATAGAGTGGCCAAGTTACGTGAGATGCTTAATATGTTTTTTACTTAATTTTGGTTTGTTTGTTTAAATGAAAACATCAAAATGCAATTTATGTCTAATGAATAATTAATTAGGGTCTTCGAGCAAGCTGAGACTGTACGTGCGTTGTCAAGATAAATTTCCAGGGCGTGCCAGTTTTACCATCAAAACGATTTTTAAAAGTTTGGCTTTTCGTTTATTTGTAGTTCAATGCAGCATTGTGGACCATGAACTATTTTATCTCTGATGGATACTATTTCGCAAATAATTTTATATGTACTCTACACTCACTATTTTTTATAACATTTTAGAGCTAAGTTGGAAAAACATGACATTTGGAATATTACTGCGGATCGATTACGCAATCTCTTAATTAATTCTAGGAAAAGAGGAAAAACCTCACCCCACGTTTATATTCTGTTTATATATTTACCTATTTTGAGTTTTGATGGGAACACATCTTTCTTTAAGTTTATTTTGTACCCTCACTTTTTTAAATTAGTCGTGAGTTATTTTATGTTGTGTTCATTTTAAAACTGTGTACATTTAGTACATAGAATGTACTAAGATTCCGGTTCTGTCAGTAAGTAGGCCTACTATTCCTAGAAGGGAATTTTTTAAAAAAAGTAGGTAACTTTCACCCCCTGTTCCAACTAACCTAAATTTCAAAAAATTGTATGGCAACGTATAATGACGAAATATTATTTCGCATAGACAATCATTATAAATAAATAAATTACAGTTACAATCAGTGCTTAAGGGAAAGCGGAAGAAGTTGTGTTTCTGACAATTAATCGCAACATGAGATAGCTCCACAAGTTGCTTTAGGGTGTTATTCCCACCCTGTGTGTGATCTTGCTTTGCGATATCTAGTGCATGATTTGTGCGCTGCCTACTGTCTAAATATCAAGGGAATTGTCGAATTCGAGCCCCCCGGCAAAGATAGGGCGTGCGGTGCGCACTCATCAAACAAGGGCGAAACTGCCTATATACATGTAATTTTGTATTCAGCTCGTTCAGGCTGCATTTTTAGATTGTATTTCGGAGTGCGAATGCCACTCAACTCTCCCTTTATTCTTTAGAGGCCATTTTCGCGGTGCGTTAGGGTTTGAGTAGTTTTATATAGAGGCTTAATTTCACCATCCGTTTGGTTATTCTGTACTGGTTTCTCGCTTCTTTTCTATTGAACTCAGTCGTGCGTATATTGGGCAGCATCTCGACTTCTACTTGGAATGCAAAAGAGCACACTCTCAGATAACACAGCGTCGATATTACCTTTAAAAGTACTCTTCAAGCGTGGCTTCTATCTACCTTATTTGTTTTCTGTGTTTATGTCTTTTTTTAGAGTTAAATGTGATTTCGATCAACACTTAAACATATAATGATTAGTTATACGACGATGAGGACTTGTTATTTCTAAACTAAAACTACCTAAATTAACTTAAATGCTTACAATAGTATTTAAAACTTTCGTGTTCTAAATTAATTAGGCATACTTATGTATTAAATAAAATGAGTTATGAGAATTATGTCCTTAGTCTTAAAACATCCAAATAATGTCACCGAAAGTATTAGCACGTCATTGATTTATGTACATTTTAGACTCACAAATAAGCGAAGACCATAGACTTATATATTAGATGAAAATGGTTTTAATTTATCCCAAACGTTTATAACATTATACAATAGTGTATGTATTTATTTTTAGCACAATACTGTTCGTTCCCAATTCTATATATAAAAAAGAATGCATCGGCATATTTCACTTGAATTTCATTGTTTTTGTGAAATATCACGGTCATTCAGTGACATAATACACTGTATCAAATGTCAATCAAACTCATTGGCCATAAAATGTGTATATTGCCGACCTCGCGTATTTGAGTAATGAATAATTTGTGATCAAATGTCAAAATGACACCACCGTGTATGACTCGTTTGTCAATTGTGAAAGTGCTTGGAAACATTATTAATGTCTATTAGTTACTGATGCATAATATAACAGAGAGAGATGTATGACTGTTCTCTTCGTTCAGATAACTTATTACGAAGCAAATATTTTGTAATTTTTAATAATTCTTCGCAGTGCAGCCAACATTATTACTCGAATTTACCTAAATTGGTATGTCTACTGTATTAAAGCTGTTGAGCTTTGGATTTTTAAACTTATAACTTATTATGAAACTATTATTATTTAACACTATTTACATCTGTCGTGCTGTCTGTTTATTTTAATTTAACATGAAACTGTTTAATGTAGATTTTTTTGGGTTCGCACCTTGAAAGGAAAAAAGCAGCCACAGAAATATATAAAAGCAACACAGTGAAATTTTGCACAACTTTAAAGCATGCTAATCTGCACAGTATATATTTCAATGAACAGAACTAAAAATATATAATTGGGGGGGCCAATGTTTGGTACCCCAATAAATTAATATAGCTTTATTCAAGGTTGTAAACACTTTTTATAATTTTGCGTCACCTAGTGTTCAAAATATTTCCGGAATGTAGTTATAAATCCATTTCTGCCTTTTTCTAAAAGTTAAGAACAGTTTTTGTTTTAACTAGTTGTGTTAGAGTAACTCTACAATTTTGCAAAATACAGCACTAAGGAAAAATATGTTTTCCATTCATGCGCTGTGTCTTCTCACTGGTCCCTTCTATCGTGTATAATTCCTTTTTGCCATTGTTATAGGTTAGATATATATACTGAGTTTATGGTATGTTAATGTGTAATTTTCTAAAACATTCGGAACGGATGGCGGTAAGTTTTTCGTTTATTTTTCAATGAAATTAGTTCCACATTAAACATTACTCATCGTCAAGCAGATTTCGGATGTATTCTTCAAACCGTATTTTTACACCTATGTGCACTTATACTTTCAAATTTAATGAGTCACAATTAATTGCTTTAACAATCAGTAACTTGAAACAGAATCAAATGGGTCAAATGCAGCCTGCTACAGTTGAAACGCTCAACGCAGGTTCGAACCTAGTTTTGGTTATCAATTTACCTGCGCTATACACTGCCAACTACGTCTTCACTAGTATAACCGACATAAAGTAAAGACGTTAAAAAGAAAGAAAAACATAATGATTGTTGTTTTTAAAAACTATAGAAGGTGGGCACAATTTTAACATTGCATTCAGGTGATAATCATTTTAGAATCTTCGAAAACTGTTTATAATTTTTAAATCTTAAGATACAATATGCACCTGAAACTGCTTCAAAGGTGTTCATAAAAATGTTTTCTTTTAACTTTGAATGATAAATTAGAAAGCCGAATTGGAAATTTACACAACGGGCTTAGAACTCCTTCACATACACCGACCAGCTGTTTTATAAACGACGCCACAAAATTTCTACACCAATTAACTTGTACAGTTGAACACGTTATGAAGGTACTCACAGAAGTATAATAGTGCTGCCAATCACGTCGCAGCGGCCGCAGGAGGTCATATTCTTTACTTAGTAGCAATCAGCAACCCTCGGTTTCGATTGAAACTGTTTAATTTATTTCTCGCCTTTCAAGTGATCTCTGTAAATAGAGTGTGAACATCACGCGGTGCGAACCACTTACCTCTAAACTACTCTATTACGGTTAACAGTTCTTTATAGAATTAGATTGATTTTCACTTCCTGCCCTCGACTCCTGCTGATTCCTATCTGGAGTCTTGAGCCTCACCCCTATACGTCAGTGAAGTACTTGGACACATGAATGGCCTAAGCATTTATTATATTACTACTTTTAAATACAGTAAGAGTGTTAAACCCCTCTACACTATTATTTAAAGATTGAATAAGTAGTTTGTGTAGTATTACGTATTAAGCGATCAAATAAATAAGCAATAAATAGATTATCCACTCTAGGACGAATAATCTATGAAATATTAAATGTTTAAAAAGAAGGAAACATTTATATTTGACAAATGGTCAACAATAATTTAAAGATGACAATTTTGATAGTAAATGTGGCTTTCTCAAATTTTGATTTTAGTCGTACGAAATTGAATAAAGTTTTTAATGTTAGGTCTGTAGCAGATAGATGCAGAAAGCATATTCGTAGTGTCCGATTGCTTCCAGTACTGTATCGTCGGGTAAATTCAGTCGTAAACTATACAAGCCTCAGGACACATCGTAACTCGTTTGAAATTAAAATCGGTCCCAGTTGAGGTTAGTTATTACAGAGTGGGTGTAAATCTGTGTTATCTGGAAATCTCGTTTCAGCCCACACGCTCCGTCATACGACATATCAAAGAAAATTTAAATAAATTCCATCAAAATGACTTGCAATATCAAATGGCAGAATTTTAAATTCTTCTCGTTTTTATAATGTCTCACTTGAGGTGAATTAAACCCACTTACTGGACGTATTAATTTTATGCATACAGATTAGGCTAACTAAAACTGGGAATTTGCCTGTCATGAGAACAGGCATTTTATTTGTAAGCATGAACAATGCATTATTGTTTGTGATATCTAGAATGTATCCAACGAAGTGATAACAAAATGTATACGTATTAGAGGTTCTCGGTTCGAATACAGGTATGTTTGTGTTGATTTTCAGATCAATATAGCTTGTCGATACATTTCTCCTTTTCCGCCCCCTCCAAAAAAATGTATCAATCGAAAATGTAGAAAGTATGCTCAATTAAAAATCGCACAGTAGGCAGGCACTATGCTCAATAATAAGGAAACTGTAAACTACACTCATTAAATGTTTATTTTCTAAGTAGGCCTAGTCATATACAATAGTCTTATAGTAAGGGAGGAAATAATTATCATTAAGACGTCAGTTTCTCAACAAGAATTTATTGAATTAAATCTTTCTGAATATAATCTTTACAATTTAAACATGTCATTTTTCATTTTATTTTATTACAAATCACAAACAGTTATAATTTATTGATCCCATATTACCAGATGTTCCAAAAGTTTTACACGTCATAAAGTTGAAGTTGATATTATTTAATTTTATGTGAAAACCCGGTTAAGTCACCATCACCTAGTACAGTGAATCTAGTAGTGTGTCATAATAAAGGGAATATAAAAACAAAAAAGAAATTAACAAACCAGTTAACTAAACTAAAACAGTACATAACTATAAAATAATAATAATGAACTACTATTAACACCAATGAAAACAAATTCTACCAATAAAAAATAAAAACGAATAACAAAAATAATCGCATCACAAAATTAAATAAACCAACATGGCTGGAAGGTTTTTCGTCCTAAAAATGTAATTGTAATTTAATTGTTATTATTATTAATAAGATGAAATTATTATAATAATACTAAGTGTAGGTAGATGATAGTAATAACAAGTCGTTGGTACTTCTTAAATTCAATATACCGAACTATAACCTTCTAACCATTAACAATAACCATGTCAGGAATGCACAAGAAGGTGACAAACCGTACCTGAATAGAATACACATTATTTTTCATTGCTTTTTCAGAAAGTCCTCAAACGCCGTTCTAATCAGCTTTATCTGCAGAACTTTCTGAAAGCAATATGTAGAGAATATGTAGACAACCTATTCTCACAAAATTATTGTTTAAAAACGTTTTGTTATTTTTAAATAAAACCCTTTCAAACGATGCACTACTTGACAGTCTCCTAAAATATTTATTTTAGAGGTACCACACAATATCTTAAGACCACACAATTTGTATTCAAATATTGTTTAGCGTTTATTATTTAAATATAATATGTGAATTAGCAAGTGTGATTCAAACAGAATCTTTTTAGGATTCTTTTGACTGTACAGAATCCTAAATAGAAAATAAAATATTTGATCAGTTCAGCCTATATGAATAACATTATATCCAGTGTTTTAACTAAAGTTTTGACTGGATTTAATTAGAACAATTACCTACATAAAATAACTGAAGACAGTCGGTTAAAGTAAAATTATAACAAACCTAACCAAAAACAATGGTGTTTTACAAAACAGTTATTTTATAATAACTAGCCTGTATTAGTTGTTTCATGGGATAACTAGGTAAACTATGCAATTCTTTAAACTTTTCACATTTTAAATCAGTCATGAAGTTTATGAAATAATTAATTCCTACTGTAACACATGTTGTACATAGTAATGCATTTCGTCAAATGCAATCCCGATGACGTTTCTCTGTCAACAACTGTAAAATGTCAGCGTCTTTACAAGGTTGGATGTCAACAGAAAACTTTTATGTTAAGTTACTTTCCTTCGTAGCTGATGTAGAATGAATACTTTACCAGGTGAAATCTTGTGATTGATGTATACTCCTGAAAGCCTTTCTCTATAAGTGAGTGAAAAATGCTTTTTAGTTTGTAACTGAAGTTTTTCTTGAGATTTACCATCCAACTTTATATCAGTTTGTATTTACAGAAAACTTTTGTATGTTGGTAATATGTTGAGTTTAAATATTTGTTATCCTCACTATTCATTGTCTACTTCTACGATCGTAGTAATTGTTAGCGTTCGTAGGCTACTGTGTAAATAAAAAGCACTAAATCTGCCTGAAATATCCAACCCACCAATAAAATTACAAACACCGCACCGCATTAAATAGTATTGCCCCCGAGCTCATCGCTTAATCGTATTTGCTCACCTCTCCCGGCGATTTAATATTTCGGAAAACTTGTTTCTGTTTTTTATTCAGCTGAAACAATTCTAGTGATTTAGTCCGTTTCCCTCATGCGGTAATTATTTAGGTTCCCTGGCGGGTATCGGACGCTTCGGAATGTGAGGGCGTCAATTATGTTTGGCGGTTTGACGGGCCGTTAAATCAGTCATGCACCGCCATATTGAGAAGCAATAATGTCTTTATTATTCTCGCTGAGAATGGCTTTATTATTGCGAAGAAATCCGTGACGCACATGATTCCCTGGCCGGAGTCTGCACAATGGATTCCGACAAGAGGTTACTCACCATATTCTTGAATACTTAGCCGACTTTATCAATTTACAATTTTGGTTTCAATAATACATTTTAATTGTACTTTTTATACTAAATACAATATTTTTAATGTAAGGTTCATCGTAGATTTTTTCATTATTTCTCAAACGGTGTAAATATTATGATTACTTAACACTTTTGTTTTTTCATTGTATTTTCGTATTTTGGTTTCTTGTCTGGTCCTCTCTCTATTTTTTCTGCCTCCTACAAACTGGAGTGCCGACTTACCTAGCAAAATGTTTTGTACGAGTACATACATTAAATATAAAAAGAGGATCTGCTGTTCTCACTGGACCACAACACCGAACCGTAATGTTTAACAAATTGTTTACTGTGTCCGCTTGACGCTTATGGATTTCCCTCCCGAAAGCAATAAAGTTAGTGGAAGGCCGAGTCGAGATTTGAGGCCGAATATGAGCAAAATTGACGAAGCTTCCTTGTCTTGAGGTGAATAGATTGCTGCCGGATTTGCATAAATGGGTGTATGAATGTTTGCAAGTATATGTAAATTACTGTATATCTATTTTTGTTTTTCATTAAAGACTTGATTTTGTAATTATTATTATAGCCCAGTACAGTAAATTAAGTGATATTTGAAAATAAGTTTTTATTTGAGAGAATTGTAAATTGTGTTTTTTTATTTTTTTATTATTTATTATTATGATTTTGCGTATATTGGTTAATGCCTTATTATAATATTCTAAATTTGAATAATATTTTTGAAATTTTGCAAATTTTTGTACCATTTTGTAATGTGTTAGATGGAAGAGAGGTCTTCACAGACCCAATTTCTCCCAAAATAATGGCATTAGGACTACGTCGTTAATTTTCTTGAGTAATAATTGCATTAGGCCTATGTCATTAATCTACCTATCTTTAAATTCCATGATTATATTATGCATTCTGTCGCATAAACTGGATTCAGTTTCCGAAGATGACTCAGTATGTTCATGCCTCTATAGTGGTTTTCGCCTTCATAAAATAACATCTATTCTTCACACTTTTTTCAAATAATACTATTTCGTATTTATTTCAGGATATTTCTTTACAATAAAATGTATATTAAAATCGTATTATGTATATTTTGTTTATTTATTTATATACTTTTTTTGCTCTCGATTACTAACGGCTGAGCGAGAAGAAAGTACTAATCGCTGCGCACCAACACCAACAGTACACTTATCATATTAAAGAAATGATAGCTTACTATTTTGTAGCAGTTTAAAAAAAATAGTACCCGTATTCTGCTGTATTTTTAAGCTTTATTACAACTTGAAGAATTGAATGTTTCAAAAGACTGAATACCAAACGATTAAGTCAAAACTTAATTGGCACTTCTTAATACCAAAGACTAATAAATATCCAAGTAGAAGCCGTCGTAAATCATAATCGCAATAAACGGAAAATATTTGTCTAGTTCACCCAATCATCCTCAGCAGGAGGGAAATACATCTACCACGCTTTGACACGTATTGCTTCGGCGCTTCGTAGTACAATATATTCCATACATAATATTACAGCTGTTATATAACTCAAGGTCTAGTGCATAATTCAAAACAATTATTTCCGTGGAAATTATGGCGTTCATGCATATTAAACGGACTTTCAACGCGTTTATAAATCTTTCTTTGCAAATAAACATTGTTGCGGTTTTCTTTATCGCCTGCGACTGATTTTTCAATCCGACTTTTTAGCGCACAAAAAACTATCGTATCGGCACTAATGTCGGGGTTCGTATATTTAAACGTATTCAAACAGGTGTGCGCGTAATGATAGTGTTACTCATTGACCTCGGACAGGTTTACAGCATCATTAAAAGAAAGAGACGGCGGCCAAGTTTCATAAATAATAAAAACACACATCACAATATCCCAACACTTACTGAGTCGGGAACCTTTACATAGTGTGCCCAGCACAGTCGGGGATGAATTGGTCTTACATTGGAATTTTATGTAATCTGACTTGTCGTTTTATTTATTGGTATAAGTCACGTTATTCTATGTAGCCTATTCTCGTTATTTACTATACTGTTTTAATAAGGTCTTGTATTCTATGATTTGTTGTCATTGTAAGGAATTTTATATTATTTTCTTTAGAAATCAACTTGTAGTAGCCGTACTTACTTAATTTATGACGTAAACGTAAAATAAACCCATGAAGAAATACACAATTACTTCTAATGTAACATATCATAGTTACTATCCAACCTAGAAACATGGTTGAACTTAATTACAATATACATTATTTCATGCAAATCCCCTTTAAATATACATTGTACGGATGGTACGTGAGATAACTTATTTGCTTCATTGATTCATCATTATAAGTCCATATGATTGGGAAAAGTATAGTTGAACATATTTATAAGTATTGCAATTTCGACTATAGGCCTACCTCTCATAAGGTATATTAAAATTGTGTATTTATTTCAATATAGAAATATCTTAACAGATTGCATTAGTAATGTTGTTATAACTGGCAAACATAGGCCTATATTAAGCACAACAAATTCGGATATTTATTCACATTTACATATTTGTCAGGAAACGTCAACGCCAAGAAAACTCCCCCGCCTTGTATTTATTGGTGCATGTAATTCTTATATCATGAAAATAATTGCATTCCGATCCTAGAGGAATCCCTGTCAAAAAAGGTTTTCAAATTTTATTCAATAAATGTATTACCATATATACTACGTACATCCTTTTGTATTTTTAACGGTATGACTTACGGTAAGTTTTAAGTGTATTTGAGTTGATGATAATATATTTTGTTAATTGTCGTTACACAATAATGACTGCTACTTTTATGAAAACCTATCAAATTGTGGAGCAAATACCAACTTGTGTTAATGTTATTTCGAACAACAATGTTTAAAAGCAATTGAGCAGAATCTGAAAACAATTATATCCAGTTGTATTAACAGTTAGTTAGAAATCACGTTCGAAAAATCATTGTAGTACTTGCTATTTAAATAACCCAAGATACAATCTTAGTGTAACATGTTTATTAACAACGACCGTAATTATAAACATATCAAAAAGAATAATTATACCGGACGCTTCTTTCAAATTGATCGATTGGTATTTTTTCAAACCGGACATTTACGCTGCGAAGTGGATAATCAAACGAGCAATTAGCAGTTGCTATACCAGCTAGTTCGTTGGCAAAAAAAGTTTGAAATAAATAAAAGATTACAATGAAATTTATCTTGCGTATAATTGTTTCAAGGGGGCGTGCACTCTGAAATTAAGCTACATAACTTCTGACATGTTCTTCAAGATGTATTGTACCCGTAATTATAATGTAAAGATTTTCCTCTCGTGGAAATAACAACCTACGGACAGAGATGAGAAGTGACTGGTTTTGCCTTTTAAAGAGCAAATGAAGCAACTATATTTACATTCTCCTAAGACCAGATGTTCTGCACTTCAAACATTCATGAATCAAAAGACGAAAACAGAGAAAATTGTGTGGTTCAGAATAAATTCGTTATGAATAAAATATGTAAGAGTATTGCTAGTCTGCGCTCCTGGAGATTGATTTTCCAACAAAATGGCGCATCTTGATAAATACATCAAAGACGGAACACTTGTTTTGCTTCAATTTATTGATACGTTGAATCCGAAATGAAATGGAACCCGGATTCTTTACTGTGGAGTCATGTAAAACAAAAACTTGTATGTTTAGTGTGGTGTAATATTTAATTAATTTTCCGAATATTTGTAGGTTTTAAGAGTTCAGATTGGATGTCTGTTTAAGATAATAAATAAATATAAACGATATACTGTACTTTTATTACCGCGCATGGACTAAATTCTATTACTTTAAATGAGCAATTCTTGTATCTTTGTATCTGTCGCGGATCTCGAAAACGGCTCTAACGAATTCAAAGAAATTTTGTATTTAGGTGTAGTTTTACATTTTTAAGTACACCCATATAGTTGTACTTCGTGTAAAAAAGCAATTTTTTTAGAAAATCTAATTTAAAAGTTGAAAAATGTTAACATAGGGTCTTATGGGTTGCCATGTTGGTTACAAAATAACATAAAGCGATCAAAACAGCTGTTTATAAACAAGCCAATAATTTATACTGTTTTAGCACGTTGGAAATAGAGTGGAATATAACTGAGATTGAGTATTATCCAAAATCAGCTAATCATTGGATAGTTTTTAATTAGGCTACTGTTAAAAAAACAAGCTAACTTATACTGTTTTAGCACGTTGGAATTAGAATAAATTGGGCCTGATTTAACAATGTATTTTGTTCAAAGAAATATATTCCTGGCTCATTTCTGAAACATAGTATTGAGGTTATGTTAATCCTGCAATAATTTTTACTATATTTAGGCCTGGTTTCAAAACTTTAGTCGACAGAAGATAGTAGAACTAGGACTAAAATCGTAATGAAAGCCTCTCACGTTTCTAAAGCATGTATTTGAGGTTATAATTAATCTTGTAATTACTGTTAATATATTTAAGCCTGGTTTCATAATTTTACAAACCTATGTACAAACGAGCCAAAGATTAACGAGATTCTTTAGTGAATTTTCTAACTGCGAGCGAAACGTAAAGGGGCAAAGCCCCTAGTTACAAATATTTAACTGAGCAATTAAATGTGTGCGCCAAACTATTTCTTTCAACTACCAATAGTTCTTAATTTAAAACAAACGAAAACCATTTTCAGTCAAGATCACCAAAACATCCTGCTGGAATCAAACCTGAAATCTGTCGATTAAAACGTTAATTGAATTAACGTTTAAAAGTGTTTTTTTCAAAAACCACATAAATATAAATGTTCACTTCGACATTTGTTTTGTAAATATCTTATACCTGTCTTTTTTACAATTTTAAAATATTTGAATTTGTATGATTAAATTTACAATTAAAAAAAGTGTTTAATACTATTAGTTTGGTTTTAAAACTAAACAAAGTAATAAATATTCGTAACCTACATGCATATCTAAGAATACTAATTCAAATTCAGATGGAATTACTTGTATTGCGATATATTTGCAATTTAATTACAGTACTAAATTAAAACTAAATTACTCATTAAAATGTTTGCAATATTGCTTTTAGAATCAAATGAAGGGTAGAATAACTAACTGGTGTAATTATAGTAGTATGCCTACACGTTAAAATATAGAACAATGCCGCTTGTATTAGATTTTGGTAATTTTGAAACAATGGGTTGTTTATTGTGTAATCAATTATAGTAAATAAATCGAACCAGTCCAGCTACCTACCGTGCGACGGGGAGCAAAATAAATTAGAAATTGATAAACCCGAACAATAGTCTATAGGTTGCATAAACAATTTCAGTTTCTAAATGAAGAGTAGTGTCTCGGTCGCCATGGAAGAAGTCGGGCAGACTGCGGCTTGGTTACAAAGGTTTGCAAGACCAGTTCTCAAGCAGTATTAATTAAGACTCACAGCGATGCTTTCCGCAAGATTATGTCATAACTCATTGACCGAGCGACCAGTTCGGTCGATATTAATCATTGTCCAGTCCCAATGTGAAACCTGCTTCCAATGAAAAAGAAATAGTATTATTGAAACTGACGCTAAACAGTGACTGCAATCTCAGTTAGATCTAGATTAATTTATTGTGGTCGCGCAATGAATGCCATCAGTTTATTTGGGAGAATCTGTATTACTTCAGATTCTTTTTTGTTTTTTTATTTCGACCTTTTTGCCTCACTCGCGCATGTTAATCATGTTCATTTGGAAATAATATTAATTATTCAACGCTCATTTCACACGAATGCCAAGTTTGAATCTATTAGTAGCCTACTTTTTTAAAGCTATATTTTATAATAGCTTTTTTTAAACAGCGTTTTAAACAAGTTGGTAATATGTTTATAAACAGAATTCATAATTCTTTTTTAAACTGTGTTTACAATGTGTAATAAGCTGTAAAATTTATTTAAAAATATAATTATTTTTAATTGCATATAGGCTATACATATATTCTGTAATTTGTTGTTATTCTACGTGTTGCAAGTTTTAAAACGTTTATGTTGTACGAAAATTTGTATTTTCCTTATTCCCCTTTTATAATAATTGATAGTTGCACAAAACTGTCAAAATCATAGTTGTAAAACAACACATTTTGTTTAAATTCTAAATGTACCTTTAAAAAGTTATATTATTTAGTGCCTTTAAATTAAAACACATAAATAAGTTTTCTCGATTCAAAAACGATGCAAGCTAAATAACTAGTAGTCCTACAAAATGTTAGTTTCAGGTGATTAATGCATATTTTATTGGATAATGGAAACAGAACTGTTATTTATTACTACTTTATCTCTTCTTGTGAAGACTGAAAATAGAAATAAATCTTCATCACGAAGGATAGAAACATGCTCAAACGTTTAAGAAGAAGCAAGAATACGTTTAATGATAGTCTGAAGGATATGTAGGCCACACACTTTATAAGGGAACCGGTTTTCACACATATGTTTCTCAAAGGTTTACCGTTTCGATCAAACAATATTAAACGTGTTAATGGATTAAGAACAACTGCAATGCACGAGTTTTACATTTAAACCAATTTATTTGCAAAGAAATTTTATCTCAGATTATTTAATACGATTCCGTCTATCGATTACCATTGGAAATTGTTTTCTACTCGTGGATGAGGTTTTAAAAGTATCATCCTCTCGCAATATTCTCGAGAATTCATCAGCAATATTTTGTTTCCAGATGTTATCTCCAGAATTGATCCAAATATAATAACGTTAATGCTTTTTTTATTGGTTGTGTAAACGTTCAATGTGTCGTAATGTCTCAATATAATCAAAGTCTCTTCGTATTTTAGTAGCACGCCCCCAATATTCTGATTAAATTGGAGATAGAAGATTATGAAGTCAGAATAAACTGTTTGGAATGTAGAGAATAGCAAGGATTGTTTACACAATTTATTCCTGCAAATTTGTCTTTCTTTGTATCGTAACTTTATTTATTTCTAAAATTTCTACTTTGTATTTTACCTGCTTGATCCACGGTGCTTATTCTAACGAATAATTTCATGGTAATTCCACAAAACACCTTTTACATTTCGGTGGATCAAATAATTACATTTTCTACTGTATATAATTTATTATTATAACGTTTTTAGGAGTTTCTGATCAAAGATAATCATATTTTGCGAACGGATTAGTAGAATACGCTTTATTGTCATTGTCAATTGTTTAATTTGCCTTCCTGTATGTCAGTCAGTATATGTAACTTTCGCTGAGTCTGCGCGTGTGGCCTCATTAGCATCTGCCCCAGAGTGACCAATCACGTTGAATACGCATACATATTGGTTTACTAACTTAAAATCTTAAAATTCCTTTTGCTAATCGGATTTAATAAGACTAATGTGGCTTTCTTCATACAAAGAAGCTAGTTTTGTAAAGGAAAAAAAATAATGGAAAGATAGTTAGACTGTTTTGACCTGAACGAGTATAAAAAAAGGGAAAAGGGGCGGGTACTAGGAGATTGAGATATTGTAACCCAAAGAACCTTTATTTACCTGATAAAGTCTAAATGGCTTGCGCAGATTAAGACCTAACTAGGCTTCAGGTCGATTCTAAGAAGCTCTCTAACAGACTTTCGTAACGTTGTTTTTTAAAGAAGTTATTCGATACCCAATCAATACTTAGTATTTTTTTAAATAATTTAATTCGTTTAATTTGAAATGTAAATATTCAGTTTTCATTTTAAGGAATATGTAATCATGCCACTGAAGATGACTAAAATACACCTAGTTTGTGAGAATTGTTGTTTCCTTTGTTATTATTTTATAATATCTTCTTACTTCAAACTGAATTATTGTTTATACTTACATAACTACTCATATTTACTATTTGTTCATTTTTAAATTCCCAGAAAGCAAAGCTTCAGTACGATCCTTTTCATAAGAAGCGTAATTAAAAGTGCAAGATAACTGGAGGGGGGGGGGAGGCAAAGCAAAAGTAGCAGCGTTGTAATATAAAAGAAATGAGCAGAAATTAAATTTGTCGGCTGTTAGGGAGGTCTGTGAAGGGTGCTGATTGTCGTTGCTAAGGAACAGCGTTTTAGACCTATAATTATGTAAAGAGCCTTTAATTAAACTTGAGTATAAATAACCGGAACCACTGATCTCAACAGGTATTGCATTTGATTCGAAACATGTACAATTAATTGTATTTTGTAAACTTAAAATACAGACATTAAGGCATGATTGAACGATATTTATGTAGGCCTACAAAGAAAGATTATAATTAGTAAATAGTGATAGAATATATAATTTAAATCTGAAATATGGCGTCATAACACTCTTATTTTCTTTCTCCAAAGCTCTCTCAGTAAGATAAAGCTAAGTTATTATTGAATGTTAAATACATAAGTTTTATACTATATATAAATATTGTGCTAGGGCAATTGATATTATTAAGATATATAAAAAGTCGCACTTTCAAAAGACATTATGAACTGCCTGCCCTAACTTATAACTTCTACCAAATGATAACTTAATGCGTAATTAGAAACCATTATCTTGCTAGTTTGCGTAAATTATACATTTCTGATGTATTAGGCCTACATAATGCTGTATTTAGTAATACAAATAATTAAACTACACTCATAAGTGACATTATAAACAATTAATATGAGAAAAGAATTATCTAAACTAATGATTTTGTATTTTTGTTACAGGTAGATAACAATGAGTTTCACGTTTGTCTTGTTGCACGTAAGTTTAAGTACTTTAAGTGCATGTTTAAACAATGTTTTACTTAACACATCGCTATTATAAATGTATTTCAAATACAGTAATTTCCAACAAAGTTCTAATATGCTTACTATTATTGTGCTAAAGGTCTGAATGTTTAAATTATTCCAAACCCGCATCTAATCAGCAAACTATTAATGTAGTATTTTCTGTTAATAAACCTCTGCATCACAACATAAAGGAGAATGAGATTATGTTGTACCTTCAGTATGTTGTGCGATTTATCTTAAACATAATACGATTGTCACGTAAAAAGAGCAGCCAATGTGATCAATATTAAAACCCCAAAAACCAATATTAGTAGTCTGCTTTTAAGAACCACTGAAACGTGCAAAACAAAAGGCGTAACAGTTTAATAGTATTCATAATCATAACTTGCTGTATTTAAAGATACCTTATAACAATTTCATTATTTTGATCAAATTTCGTGGGATATGTAGTTCAACCTCCACATATAACAAACAATGCCTCCGCAAGCAAACCAACTAAAGTATCCTAGAGGATTCACTCTTGTTATCATTTATTGGTCTGTTGGTGACATCTCGATGATTCCGTATCACGTCTGTTTGTAAGTCACACGGTCCAAACAAAGACTGACAACTAATCGTGTGGACATTGCTCTCGAAACACAAATAAAGACGCATTATAAGAGCAAACAGGCGTCACTCCCCTGTTTGCTGTCTCTCGTCTACCTTCTCGGAAACCTCCCTGATAGCATATCAAGAATCTTAGTTACCAATGTTATCTCTCTCTTTTATTGAAAGCTGTCAGTTTGTACAGTAAATGCATTTCTTCGATTGTTTGTTCTCGATAGGACACACTGTCATTGGTATGATACACAGGATACATTCAAAATTGATAACGCAAACCACTTCCTACTTTTTCAGAATGATGTCTATTGTCTGTAGGCGTAGATATTATCAGTTTTCTCTTCTAACTAGGTTATTGATAGTAAATGCTTGTAGGTTCTTCTAAATATATCTAGAAAGTCGAAGAACAAAAAATTGTAAAGTCATAATTATAATTATCATGTACAGTAAGCAATATGATCTCAGTTTATATGTTAAACAAGTGTTTCTTTGTCAGAAAAATTATGGTATAATTTTCTAGACTGGATAAATAAAGGACAATAAATTTTTGCTAAAAATTGAGTGATTTTTTACTTACAACGTGCGTAAACATTAATTTTATACAGTATATTTACACTGTAATAGATTTTAAAGTTTTTTCCATTTATTATTTTATTTTATAATATTTTTGTTTCTCTTTACTAAGTAAAGGTTAAGACAATTAAATAATTTCCAAGTTAAAAAACATAGGCGTAAGACAGGGCTTTGAACCCAGAATGTTCTTGCTCTACCAAAGAAGCAAGCGAAGTGAGAGTGAGAGCGCAGAGCTATGACTAGTATAGCTAAATTTGTTGAGCACTGGCCCATAAAGCCAAATGTCTTGGGATCAATTCCCGGTCTTGGCTATACGTTTTTATTTACTTTTAATTAAGTTCAAACATGATTTATATGCATAGTGATTTAGACAGAGTATAGTTTGTATTGCTTTCTTTTTATTTGTTACAATCATATGTACAAAAGCTAGTGAAGGTTTCATTTCAATCAGGAAAGCAGTTATTAAGTGACAAAAAAAAGGCAGCTGCTATTCTATAGCTCATTTGGTGATTGTCGTAGTCATACGGAATGGCGCAGACTACCTTAGATTCGAATTCAACTATATACAATGATTTGCTCAACAGGTTTTTTATTACTCCTACGGGAACAAGTAATGACGTAACTAACAAACATGTCATATTACAATTTAAAGTTTAGCTTATAGTATTATATTTGAACAAAGTTCCTTTATCATATTTGAGTTTTAGTCGTATAGTTGGTTATCTCTGTAGACCCTTATTTATAATTCATGATGGTCGTATGTTTCGAGCACACTGTATATAATTTGACGGCTAATAGGCCTATGCAGCGATATTTGGAAAGGATTACTAAAAAATGTTGTCACAAAGTAAAATTTATAAATCCAATTTCTTTAAGAGATGCCATCCTGGGTTTTATCGACAATCCATACAAACTTTCTGCTTCTTCGACAATTCACGCAAATTCTTAACAGAATCGGAGAAGACAAATGAACCGAAATAAAACAATGATTCTCCAATTTAGTCAAGATGGAATAACAAATTATTCTTCCAACCCTTGCCGAGTGTTGTCTCAATCGCGTGTACAGTATGATTGTTTATTGCATCCATCTTTTTCCTAAAAAGAAACTCTCATCAGTCCTCACTTCTATCATGTATATCGACCCGCGTCTCACCTACGGATACCTTACGTCCGCAACCTTCCTCCCGTTAGATAGATATTATAGGCAACAAGCCAAACAGATTATCCGTTCGATGGTAATAATCGATAAGGGGATATTGAATATTGGAAAGTAAAAAATAACGACAAATATTTTTGAGGATATTTCATAAAAGCCTCTTATACGGTACGCAATAATGGAAGTGAACCTTAGGTCTAATAGAATGTACAGTATAATATTTTACATTTTAGTTAACACTGCAAAATTGAATAGCGTACAAAATAATTTAAATTCCAAAGTAGAAAAGTAACCTTTACTTTTTTAAAGCTTTACTATTTTTAAGCTACCTTTACTGTAATTGGTATTGGCAATTAATACATAGCCTATGTAATTCCAAATTATGTTAAAATATGTATTAAACTCTAAATATCGGTACGTTGAGTTCGTTTGAAAACAAATCTTTTATATATAGCTTACTGTTGGTTGTTGAAAGTATTAGTTATAGATTAACTTGCTCCATAAAATTATGAATTTTAAGTAGAACAAACTATATTATCTATATATATAAAAGCGAAATACCACTGACTCACTCATCACGATTTCTCAAAAACTAATGAACGAATTGAAATGAAATTTGGTATATACCTTCCTCTAGGGCCATAGGTGCTCACTAAGAAAGGGTTTGAAAAAATTAGAAATTTTAGGGGGGGTTTGGGGGATCAAAGTTATTAAAAAAGATTTCTTCAAAATTATGGAACGGATTGGAATGAAATTTGGTATGTAGCTTCCTCTAGGGAGATAGGTGCTTACTAAGAAAGGGTTTGAAAAAATTCGAAATTTTAGGGGGCTTTTGCGGGATCAAAGTTATTAAATCACGATTTCTTCAAAACTACCGAACGGATTGGAATGAAATTTGGTATGTAGCTTCCTCTAGGGCCATAAGTGTTCACTAAAAAAGGGTTTTAAAACATTGGAAATTTTAGGGGGGTTTGGGGGGTAAAAATGACTAAATCGCGATTTCTCCAAAATTAACGAACGGATTGGAATGCAATTTGGTATGTAGCTTCCTCTAGGGCCATAGGCGCTCGCTTAGAAATGGTTTCAAAAAATTCGAAATTTTAGGGGGGTTTGGGAGGATCAAAGTTATTAAATCACGATTTCTTCAAAACTACCGAACGGATTGGAATGAAATTTGGTATGTAGCTTCCTCTAGAACCATAGGTGCTCACTAAGAAAGGGTATGAAAAATTTCGAAATTTTAGGAGGGGTTTGGGGGATCAAATGTACTAAAATCATAATTTCAGATCTTTTATTATTATGACAATAGTGCTTTTATTATTTAAGATCTATATATATAAAAGCCAAATACCACTCACTGACTGAACACTTAAAAAAAATACAATTACGTTAAAAAGACAGAAAATACCAACCACCACGGGCAACCCCGTACGGGTCAGCTAGTTAAATAATAAAAGTGTTTTTTATATTGAATGATTGTTTGATAAAATTTGATACTTTTATACTTTAGATCTTTGAATATTTAGTTTAGAACTCAATACTAAATTTTTAACTTAAAATTACGTTAAACTAATATTATATTTATAGTCTTAATTCTTTAATTTAAAATTATATTTAAAGTGGTTATATTTTCGAAATGTCCTTAGCGTACTGATAAACGTTTTATAAATGTAATAAATAACGAATATGTTCACTTTCTGACTATCAGCTTTATTCTATCTCGTTCTTCTTATTATGTAGATTTTAAGTTAAATTATGCAAAGTATTGACCATTGTCTCGTCATAAATTCTAACGATGCCATAATCTTTTATTTTAAACTATTATTATACATTTTTTGTCCCTGTATACTGTTTGTTTTGTTTATGAGTGGTATAATTATAATAATTGTAAGTGATAGTCTTTGTACACAGTAGCAGAAGCATTCCCGTATTAATTAAAGAGACCTCTCGGAACTGGCTAAATTATTACGAACTGGTCAAGTAATTTGATCAAGTATGTAAATTGAGGTCAACCGGGAATGGCAACCTGAAAGCGGCGCGGCATGTGGAAATTAGTTTCTGCGGAAAACGCCAGTTTAAAAGTAATGAGATCAGTATAGAACAAAAGTGCGTTTACTATAAAATTAATTTCTTTCATTTTAGTACTGGCTGAGAGTGGATTTATTAATCTAACTGGTGCAATAAGTAGGACTACAATTTATTTAAATCATTTTACAAATTTCAAGATAGAGACAAGTGTCTGTCATTTTTTAATATTAACATTAAATTTCGTTTTATCAATAACATTTTCAGCTCTTTTATTTGTTATAATACGTTACCTTCATTTTTCTAATTATGAATGATTTCTTTATTATTTTATTTCTTTTATTATTCTGCAAGTTATAATCATATCCTTGTAGTTGAGGTTCTAGCGAACATAATCTAAGTTTAAGGTTAACGAAAACGCCCTTTGTTCATTGAATAAATACATGTTCAGTTTTATATTTTATAAGTGTGTCGATAAGTGTAGCAAGTTTGAATAGCTGTATAGTCAAAGACTCTTGTGTATATTTGACCTTCCCCCCACGCTCCCCCCCCCCCCCCCCCATTTGTGTTGTGTTGTTATATGTTGTGCCCTTCATGTTAAAACTAAGTAAAGCTGTTAAAGTGCGAAGTGAAGAGACACGATGGTTGTTGAACGATGACTGTCAGCTGACAAAGTCAGTAACGATTAGTGTCGAAACGTCTCGCTTCATTTATCTTCACAAACCCATCTTCTTATGCACACAAATTTTCTTAATCTTTGCCATTAAACAAAATTGTCTGCCAACAGAGAAGAATAACTAATTCCCAAGTTCCCATTTTAGACTAATCAGTCCCGCATTCCTGTCGTCTCCTGACGCGGGGTTAAAAGATTCATGGTTTTAAATGATTTAGGGGGAAAAGACGGCGCTCAAAAACATTCAAATATATTTAATTTTAAGTGTGATAATTGTACGGCAAACAGCTTGGAAAACAGGTCGTTATGTTTGACTTGAGTGAATTTCGTTATTATTTATTGCTTTCAGTTAGAGTTGTTATGTAAAATTCAGAATATTTTATCTCTTTTAACTGGTCTAATGACTGTAAAATGTAAATAATATAAAAAGCTAAATTCAATGACAAAATGGTTATTCATAAAATGACGACACTTGCCCCTTCCTACCTCACACTCTTTCCTCCCCTTATTATTATTTTTATTTTATTTTTTTCAAAGCATTTAAACATACTGTATTTGAAAATATTTATTGGATTCAAATAAGCACGATCAAGTAACAAACTAGATTAAAACAGCAGTAATTGTTGAGTATATGTTAGCCAACACAACATGATACGTAGGCTACTTTACCGCTGCCCTCTCTGATAAAGATATTCTGGAGGGAAAAGAATTGGACATGAGATAGTCGCTTTATTTATGGTTTGGTACTCAGGGAATTTGAAAGATGCAATTTCGATGTAACCTGGCATTCCCGGTTACATAAATAACTTCTGAGATTTTTATTGAGAGTAAAAAACCCCTGCATAATTGTATCTTATATATTTCATTATTTGTGAAGCTTAAACTCAACTAATATCTGTTTACTTGCAATATGTACGCAGAACTTAAATTAATATTAGGTGGTAACGTATAGTTCTACAGCTTTTTATTTGATAACAAATTATATATATAAACATGTACTATATAAAAATAATAAACATCAGAAACGAAATAAATATGCAGTAATTATTTTTAATTCAATACTTCTTATTAATTGCAACATTATGATAAAGTTAGTCAATGTTTGATTTGTAGGACTTTATGCAAGTGACAATGGAGATGCTTTCGTCAATAACATAATTACGGTTTGCTCTATCTCATTTCAACACCGTTGAAAAGAAAGAGACAGAAGGGGGAAATCATCCTGAAGGGATTCGAGATAACGCTGTTTCGAACGAAAATCCCGATTTAGCTTAGGGCAATATTTTGCTTTCCAGACTGAAGACGTATTCGAAAAGACGGGACGAGCTTAGAGGTGTAAATTACGGGTACATTTCACCCCAACATTATCGCCTTCTGCTTCATTATTTATTGGTATAATGGTCGTTTCCGAGGCCTATATAAACCTTTGACAAAATTTATTTTCGAATACAATTTGCGTGCTTATCTCTGAGTCTAAATTATTCCTTTAACTTTGAAATTGTTTTTCTCATTTCGCGGAATATCTAAATAACGTCTTTAAGTTAAAGATTGTTTTTATTGCATCGTAAAATGCGTCGTCTTGAAACAAAGTTTGGTTAGACGTTATAAAAGTGCAAACATAATAAAATACATTCATATCTCGGTTCAAATACCTGTGGCTATTTCAAATGCCTGAGCGGTATATTTTATTACGATTTTACTGCGCCCTCTGAATTTCGTCAATATCGGTGTTGCGAAATTACCGATACTCGAGATTGGAGATATAAATATTGAAATTTACTATCGGTTGAAGAATATGAGCTTTATGTATGTTTATGGAGATTGAAAAGGGCAAGTGTGTTGCAAGACGGTTTTTTATTGCACTTCAACTTAGAAATCACTTGATTGCCTTCCTATACACGAAATATAAGTACAGTAAATTATATAACATACAATGTGAAATATCTTTTACTAAAACTAATATTGGAATAAACTTGTTTGTGATGTAGTCATTCTTTATGTATTTGTATTCTATTTTTTATTCATTTACTGTGTTACTTGAGTTTTTTATTTCAAGTAAATTTTAATTAAATACTTCCTTAAGGGGGCGCTACCCTGTCCGCCATATTGAATCTGATTCCTATAAGAGCAATGCTACAGAATAAGTCATTTTTTCCGCTAATTCGTGGAATAAATTACAAAATTTGGTTTCATTTTGAAGTACTGTCATATGCGGATGTTAATTGCCGAATACATTTTCAAAAACCGTGTTATTGTTTTCATAAACGTATGATATAAATAGTAAAAAATAGTAAACTTTATTAATTTTTTACTCAGTTGCAAAAAGAGATATTGCAAAAAACCTTAGAAATCAACACCCACAATCTATTTTACTTTAAGAAAAAATACAGCTTTCGTTTTTTGACAAAAATAACATAAAAATATGCTTAATAGTGAAGGTATGTTTTGGTTATTTAACATTGAAATTGGTACCCAACTTTGCCGTTTTGAATGTAGAAAACGCCGAGCCTTAATCTATTGCAAATTATATTACTATACAACATGTCACAACTTATTTGGTTGGTTCTGATTAGGAATACAGGATTACTTTCTTATTCCGATATTAAGCTAACTGAAGTAGTCTACTAATAATTTAACTTTACCATCTAGTAAAATAAAGATATACAACTATAGGAATGATGAATAGTTGTGACATAAAACACTACTGTCTGTGCCTAAAATAAAATAAGTTTTTCATGATTTAAAAAATAATTTATAAAATTCCCAAACTAATTATTTAAAACTGTTTATTCAGTTATATGTTCTAAATTAATGGAAGTACATAGGCCTAATCAAAAATCTATAGTCAGTGACGTTTGCTCGTTCGCCCCGCGGTGTGGTGTGCAAAATGTAATTAAGAAAACGCACTAAGTTATTTATTTTAAGCTACCAATCGTCATTTTACTATTAAACAAATATAGGTAGATATAAATACTATACAATTTTAGTTCGTTTTATGTTTCTAAAATTACTAGGCCTCTATTAATTTATTAGAAATAGAACGTTTTAAAATAAAAGAGATTAATCACAGTAACTATGTTACATTTCAAACAGCGTCTTTAAATTTCAAAAGTACAACATCTATGAGCTCTTTAAAGGCTAATACATAATCTTGAATGTATTTACATGATTTAGTAAAAGCCTTTACAATTACACAACACGGCTATCCTTTGAGAAAACCGGGTATTGAAGACAAGAAAAGTTTTCGAATTACTGTAAAATGTTTATATAATAATTGGTAATCTAAATTAAACGAGACAGAAAATAAACTTATTGCTGAAATCATATAAAGTAATGTTGATTCATAGTAAAGTAGACTGAATAATATCAAAATAAAAAATAATATATTTGAATATTGGGAATACACTTTTTGTACATTTATTTTGGCGCAATTGAATTTCGTTCTCCGCCTTTTACTTTTCTCTTCCAAAGAGTTTGTAATATTGCGGCTTACATCCAATCCAAACCCTTGTTACAAATTGTATCGGGAGAAACATTCCGGAATTTATATTTGTATATGTGCGAGGCGAGATGAGACAATATGTGCATGATGGATGGGGTCGTCCGTCCCGAGGGGTCCGAAACCCCCCCCCACCGCACCCGAGGGGTCCAACGCTGAGTCAGATTAATAATGACAAGTCAGTTTGTGACCCACTTCCATCAGATTCCTATCTTAGAAACACATGTACAACAAAACCTATCCTATGCAATATACATGCATCGTTTATCATACTCTCTGAAGCAGTAACAAATTATTCTCTGGATTGAAGCAAATAATTATCTATTATGTAGATTTTCTTTTTATATCTTTGGTTTTAGTCTTGATGAATACTCCGTCTTAGACTGGACCATTAATTAAACGCTCAGATATCAAACGGATCATCTTCTTTTCATTACTTGAACCATTCATATAAAAAGCATAAATTCTATTGGTAATCGTATAGTTCAACTTGTAACGCGATCGTCAAGTTGGCTACGGTTGGAACTTCCAACTAAGTTCGAACCTAATTCATCATTGGCATTTGGCTTAAGCGTGCTATGTTTACTCCCCGTCTTCATTAGTCTAACTTGCATAAAACAAAGAGGTTAAACATTTAAAAAAAAACAATGTACTGTATTTTAACAACCTTGTACAAAATGATTTTTTTTTTGTATTTATGCATAAGTAAATATAGCTGAAACGACTACATATTATTGTTTATATTGCAACACTCTCTAACAGTAAAGTCGTACATGTAAAAGCATTTTAACATTTGCAAAGATGTGTAGCAAGACTGGATCTAATAATGTTGAGCTCTCTGTTAGAGTTTTTGAAGGCCCTTAATGTAAAAGGCAAACCGGAAATGATAGATTTAAGTCAAAGATAAAAATACACATACGTTGATAACTTGAACACAATACCTCGCAACTAAAAAATGTATGTACTCAAACCCGTTTCAACGACAATGTCGTTATCTTCAGCGATGCACGAGCTACAATAATAAAACTGTAACTAAAGTGTTAACGTTTTATGTGTGAGAATTTGTGTTCAAGTTATCTTCTCACAAGTCAAGCTCAATAGTTATTAATTAGTACACATAAGTAAAAAAGGGTGAGGGAAATGTGACCACAGAGCAGTTCAAATTCAGTGATGAAATTGCTAAAAAGTTAACGGAATTGTTTTATAATATCAGAAAACTATTTTATAGACTCTTTCTTTTTATAATGTAGATACTGTAGATAGGTAGTTTTTCTATTTTTACCTCACTCGTTCTCGCCTCATCATACTACGCAGGTAACTCTATATTTTTTTGGAATGGAGAATGATCGTACAAAGGATCAATGGAAATTTTTAAGGCAAGGAGTGCTCGTCATGACACTACTAGTGAAATGAAATAAGCCTTTACTATTTTCAAAAGACATTAAAAATCCACTAAAATGTGGAAATTGATCTAAATAGTTCAGAAGAATAATTTGTCAATAATTTATCTTCGATATTTTAATTTTGTAGGAATAATTTTAAAATATTCAATTGTTTTAGGAATACCCTCAGTGTTCCTAACCCTTGCGATCCCGTATTTTAGATCCAGTTCTGCGTATGACCAGTAATTGTACCGCGAATGCCTCATAATGACAGTCTACCAACTTTACTTTGTATAAATAAACTCTATAGGATGTAGCATTAATAGTGAATGTTTATATTGCGAGATCTCCGGCGGTGTAATATTTGTAAACACAAAACACAAATATATGCTTATTTACAAAGATATGACTAACATATTTCTTGGCCCTTGACCAAACATTTTTTAGAAATTAACATAAAACAAAGACAAAGATTAAATGATAACTTTATCATAATCTTGTACACACTTTGAATCCAAGAAGGTCCTGTACACTTTCGAGATCATTATCTAATTCTATCGAAATCGTCTATAAGCTGCCAAAATCGATAAACATCTTTGGCAGGAATCATGGATGAAGAAAGCTACAGTGCAACGTTTGTTAGCTGAAGGGAAAAGTTTCTAAATAGAATTGAAAGGACACCAATCTTGATAGTAGTAGAATAAATAGGAGGCAACCTTGTAGAGGGTTTTTGTAAGACCGAGTCGTTATCCCAGCTAAGCCATCTCGTCAACAGGTACACTGAGTAATTATAATGTACACTTCCATCTGAATCATGACCTAAATTTTAATAAATAATGAACTTCTACACGAAATGCCTTATTTCGTATTCTGTATTTTGTATAACATCAGATTGCATACTTATTTCCTTTGGTTTAGTAATAAACACAAAATACTTTCATTATAAATATTATAAAAATGTCTGTTCGACTGTGTGTAAACTTAATTTTTATGAAAGTAATGTCTTTATCAATGTAATATTAATTTGTGGACATATTTTACGAAAAAATAATACATTTTATATATTTGCCTACCAAAGTAAAAAAGGTGTTTATGTATTATACGAACCAGTAAAATTTTTACAAAATTATGACAGAAATAGGTATAAAAACATGTGTGCAATAATCTATAGATTTATTGCTGTGATTGTACAGGCTAAAATAATTCTTTTTTTTTTTAATTGTGAAAAAATGCTGGTTTGTTTAATATGTAAGTACCATAAAAAACTGGAACACATATTCATTTTAGTTTAATTTCAATGTGCAACATTCTTTGAAATGTATTTTTTTTTTTTAAATCGGTCCAACAGTTCCCGAGATTTTCTGGAATAAATAGGCAAAAATAAAGTTGTTGTTACTATTTAGTTATAAAAATTTAAGTTTGTCCATTTCAGATAAAATATTGTACACTGGACTACTTGATTTACTCACGATTATAAGTTTTAAAAAAATATATGAATGTTTGATGTCTTGAAATTTCTAAAACACTATGTCTAAAATCACCCCGTTAACATGATTACAAATTTAAGGTATCCACTAAAATTGTAATTAAACCACAAGTATTTACAGTAATTTTAATTTCTATGATATGATGCATTGTATTTTCAAATCCACTACGATATCCTATAATTAGGCTAGTGGTTACAATCTAATAAATTCTCTTAGTACAAAAACATCTGTTTTTAAAATCAGCAAGTTATCTGTGTACTTTTTGGTGCGTCTTAGATAATAATGCAATTCTAATTGCACTAATAATAGTTGTTGATAATATTTGCACTAACTCCGTCTTCGTATTATGTAAAATGTAATTACAAGAAAACCTTTCGTATAGAAATTGTTTACTAAACATTACCAGAGGAAACACCGTGTGCTGAAGCAATATAAATATTTTCACATAAATCGTTTTGCCAAGAATGTAAAGGTAAACAAATCACACCTAAAGATGAGGGAGATAAAAGAACTTGGAAGCTGCGTGAGAAGACACTTGACTCCTACCAGTGCCAGGATGTTGGGGTCGCGGGTTCCATGTGCAAGACGTCTCAGATTAGGTCCTCCCTTCTATTTGTAGAACAAATAAACAGGAGCTAATTATTGTTCCCCGTATTTCGTGGCAACCCTCTTTCCTTTAAGTCTGCTTTCCCGACGAAGCTTTTTTCAATCCCTCTCTTCCGAACTGTCAAGAAACTAAGCTTTGTGTATTTTTCCAAGAAGCTACGTTTTTACCGTGTCTACTACATAGGCCTACTATGATGCATACGGAAACGGATTGTATGCACAGGTCTTGTATTAATGCCCTACTAGAATAATGTCACTAAAATTGAAAAAAGAAGAAGATTTTTATAAAGTAGGAAAGCCACAAAAACAAAGTATACTACATTTATATTAATTTTATTATTTAATTGTATGAGTGAAACATATCAATTTGTATTTGAATTTCTGAGTTAACAACGTAGTATAAGAACATTTTTGAGTGGTTTGTATATTTGAGTAGTTGGTCTCCGGCCTGTGTAGCAATGGTTTTAAACTGTTATTTTGTACAAAATGCAAAAATAATAAATAGGACAAGTTAAGACAAATGGCTAATTTAAAATACACTATTAAATCTGATTTGACCTAAAACTTATGAAAAAATCATATATTTTCCATTTTCTTACTGTTTTCTAGAAAATAATTTTGATGAATTTCATCGTAAGATCTGCTCTACGCTGTACAAATTTAAATCAAAGTTTAAAATATGTTTTGTCATTGCAGAACCACGATTAACTTTCTATTATGATATAAGACTTGTATCTGTAGAACTTTTTCAAGAAATTCCCGTTATTTTGACACCACCGTCCCTGGATTAGACAGGGGAGGATCGATGACTAATGGGAGATCACTCTATCCCAAGTCCAATTAACCTTCCCTTCCCCTCCCACCTTCAATCCCATTTTCTTTTTCTTAGTAGGATGATGATTCCCCTCTTTCTTAAATGGATATAAAACTCACTTTAAAATCAGGTTTAGCTAACATTACAAGTTAAACAGGTTTTGTAAAGGTTGTTTCATAATTTTATAACTTTTATAATTTCATACATTGTAGACTCGGTGCGGTATTATATTAAATAATAATGTATAATATACCTTTGCAATTTCAAAGCTAAAATTGCTGTTTTGTAAGTAACTATAATAACATTTTATTATTAAATATACTATGCTGTAAATTATGCAATCTACATAAATTATAAAACATGAACTATCTGAACACAAAATAAAGTTTAATTGTTAAACGAATTAAATATTTACTTAAATTTTAACTCGGTTAAAATTGTGTGTTATTGTTATCGTTGATTTTCTATTACGTTTACTTTTCACACAACTTTCTTTTTAAAATATTGTTATAAAATATTAACTTAAAACACGTATAACATAGGTACGCGATAGTAACAAAAATTGAATTAAATTCGAACCAATATGCAGATTTATAAATTTTAAATTTGTTTATTGACAACCTGCTTCTCTGCAAGCCTCTGGGTGTGCCAATAACAGATTTCAAACACGTACTTCTCTGAGCTTGCATAAACAAACAAAGTATCGCGTTCTTTTTAATGATGTGGAGAGATACGTACAATCTCAGAAATTCCTGTTTGGAAACATTATTTAAACGAAAGTCACACACATCGTTCTTCTTTATCGCATTTCTCTTTAATTCAAATGCATATTTTTAACAGTGTATAATATAGTTTCAATACAGCTAAAATGAAATACTAGAATGTTGTACAAATATTTTCAAAATATTTGAAATAATAATTATTACATTTTACAAGAAAACCATTGTTCTATCTTCTGTTTAATTGTCACTTATATTCTCTTCAATATTATATTAAATTTAGTACATCAATGTATTTGATTGTTTCATACTAGAATCAAAAGACATGATTTTCAAAAGAAATATTATTCACCAAGGTAACCATGGTAAATTATTACACATATATTCACACACACAAAACCCCCACACATACACCCCAACGTTCGCTGCCACGCGCGTGTGCCCCTAGTGCCACGCTAGAATTTGGTAAAACTAGCATTATTTTGAAAAATCATTGAATTTTAATATTTGTGTCGAAAACATCGTTTAAAATTAAAAGAAAAGCAGGGTATTACTTTCATATAGCGAGTATCTCATACTGTCATTTTCTTGGAAAATAATTTTATATATATGGTTGGTAGCATAGAGGCTATAAGTCTCCTCTACAATAAGGTAAGTCAACACAAACCATTCCCTTTCCAATATAATAATATACTTTTCTAAATAGATGTATGCACATCTAACATTAAATGGAAACCATTATTTGAATTTTATCAGCGATTGCAATGTAACAGGGCAATACATTGTACCTAATCCCGTTCTAATGAACCCGCTCTTATTTATGACGGGAAAACAATACACTTGGGAATCCGTACTGATTCACATCTGCTCCTCTTCGACTATAAATATCGAAGATGTTGGAAACGATTGTATCGAAGACGGTACCAAGTCGCGTCGGATTATTGTTCGATAGTAATCTTCAAGGAGGAATTCTTCATGTTGCTTTTAAATAACTGCTTCTGTCAGTGAAAGTACGTTTCTGTTCATTCGCTTGTCGCGTGCATCTGCGCCTGCGTCAGAACCTTGAGGTGTTGAAACCCTTCAGTGTAAGGAAATCTATTCAAACAGAATATTGTTTTGAGTGTATTGTGGTCCCCCCCCCTTCTGCTTACGTATCTGGTTTCGGGCGTTACTTACAAGGCGATAAAACTGCGAGACGTACCGTTTTGTTTCCGTATTTATACGTGAATCCCCCTCCTACAGTGTTATTCGACCAAAAGAGTAATGGATTGTGATTTCTAGTAAAATATAAATGTTAAATTATTCATACAAATATACATCCTTTTCTAAAGAAATACAATATAATAGTCTTACAAACGTAAGACTTGGTTCTCTCATGTAACAGCAACGGTTTTATTTTATGACAAATTCTTCCTACACTCTCTGTAAGTGCTAAAATACGCACTTATGTCATCTTCGTTTCTGACATAATTACAATCGTTTATACTTCACTAAATAAGTAATTCACGAAAACTAAATCGGTTATTTCGTGTCTGTTCGAAGATAATTCGATAATAAATTGTTAGGCGGTATCTGTCAATCAAAGGTCTACTGTGCGACCACAGAAACGGATAAAACGTTAAAATAACATCAAAGACCCGCTGATACAGAGCAGACTCGGATCACAGATGTATAAACCATCAAATCATGGTCGTCTGTGTTTAGTTGCAGTCTATTTCAGGCGCGATGCTGCGCAATAAAACGTCTAGTTCCATCCATAAAGTGTCCTCTAGTTTCGTACCACATTGTTCGCGAGCATATTTCTTTATTATTTTGTGTTTACTACATCCTGTATTTCATTCTGTTTACATCCTGGGGTTTCTTCTGTATTGAACCGTGTTTATTTTAAGTTCGTTCAATTTTAGGAATCCTCATGAGTGGGGTTGAAAGTATCTCTGCAATTAATTATGTTTTATTTAAATTACATTTTCGTCTCATAAGCAAAATAACCTATGTTGAATTATGTCTGTATTTTAAAACAACAAAGCAAATGAATTAGACTTTGACTCTACTACGAGTAATCAATTCTGTTCGTTTTAAAATAAATATATATTACCTG
>JAGFPH010000019.1:1737200-1758546 GCA_018207615.1 Philaenus spumarius
AAAAAAAATTTAATTTTAAATTGTGAAATGATTATATGTACTGTGCTTTGAACCAATGAAACCATTGTAAAACTTTTTCTTTATATTTTTTATAAAAATATCTAATAATTAAATATTAATTAATAGAGTACAGTAAACATACAGTTTTATTATTTTTTGCTTTATAATATAACGGAATAATATTAAAAAATCCTAAAGTTAATGACCCGTTTTGTTTGAACTGTAAGGTCATGGGTTGAACTCGTATACACAACCTATAGGCCATAACTTCTTACAAATAGGTCTACATTTATGTGCACTAAGTCCCCTATGTGTTTACCTTTGAACCCCTTTTGTTTGCTTTCTGTGGTTCTAATAGCCTACAATTAACAAAGACCATTACATACATGGTAAGCTATTACTAGTGTTGTATTTAAGAAACATATACTTTTACAATTCTTGTGAGAGTGTGGATAGCTTTTTACAAGTAATTGTATATAGGCTACCTGTTTAGTTACCCACGATAACCTAATTTCTGTAATTGACTACTTCAATAGTATTAAAAACATTCTATTTGAATTTAATACTCACACCAAAATAACTTGAATAATTCTTTTGGTTTACCTTAAAAAACCACGGTTACCATAAATAAACGTCTAAAATAATTTAAATAGTATTACAGTATACACAATGTGTATACATTTGAATCATCAAGTTTACTTAATATTTGTAAGTTTTGTTGATAAAAGTATAACATTGATTCGTATTACATTAACCGAAGGATGTTTAGTGCAATCTTAAGAATTAATACAATGCATAGGACGATTGATGCGGCACTTAAATAAACTCATTTAATTTGAATCGTGGCGTAGAAAAAAGATGGTAAAGCTCTGAGTAAAAAGCTTTGAATCTACTGTTGCACAAGTTGAAAATATGGAAGACGTATTTCTCTGTTGCTTGAACTTTTAAGTGTGTCTGCAATTATTTAAGTTGAAATGCATTCGGCGCATTGGAAATACACCATTATACTTAGCCTTTAAATATGCTAAGTAGACTTGGTAATTTACGATGACTGTTTACTGGAAATTCTTCGTTTATCGCTTCCGAATGAATATCTTTGCAATCATTTAGTAAGTGTCAGTGGTTAAAATAATTAAAATTAGTTTGGTAAACCATTATCTCTATTTTGAAACTACCTTGAGTGTTTATTTTAAATATTCCATTGTTGGAGTGATTTGTAAAAAAAGTTTGACGTCATTATGTTGTTGTTTTTTACAATACTACTTGTCTTGTCTAAATGTTTTTATGCAGCTAAATAAGACATTTATTGTTTTATTGTTTTAATATTTTTTTACTTTTCTAAGTAAAATAGAGTGTTTAAATGGTTACACAAAATATGAAATGTATAATAGTATTTGATTTAAAAAAAATACTGTCTTATTAAGTTCATTTATTTTAGTTTGACATAGATTTTACATAGCACTTTAAGGCTTTCTAACCAATAACAGTTTCTTCAGTGAAACACCTTTTAATATCTATATATATTACATAAATGGTAATGTTCATACCATTAGAACCGTTTGAATTCAAATTCGGTATGGATTTTCATTACGTGTTTTAGGCTCGCACTAAGAAAGGAATTTCACTTACGGTAGAAAGTCCTTCGAAAAAGCCGTAGCTAGAAATGTGAAATTTGTTATTAATATTCAACTACTAGTATATGTAATGACCAAGAGAGAAACGTTTTGAAAAAAAAGCATAGGTAAAAAGATATACATTAATCTAAAGACGTGATATTTGATAGGAACTTACATTGATATGAATTCATATTTAGGGATAAAGCAAACTATTTCGGATATTCCGTTACAGCGGAAAGCGGAAACACAAACCAGGACTGTAAGATTTTTCTTTATACTAGAAATTTATCAAGTTCAATTAAAACCTTAAAATTAATATTTTCGTAAAACGAAAAGTATTATTTGTGATACTGTAAAATTCAATTTAATGTAAAATATTTTTAACTTTTAGAAGCCAACTTTACTGGCTTGTTTTCTGTGGTTAATTTCAGTAATAAAACAATTTAAAACAATAAAAACAATTGCAAATATAATGCCGCATTTAATTTGCACATAAACTCATTTCTTACACATTCAAAACTCAGTTTTTTCATAATTGCAATAAATTCTCGAAAGTGTTAATCATAAACATATTTTCAAGTTGACTACTCTAACCATCTGGAAGAGTTTTTTTATTTCAAAGGATAAATTAAAACTGTGCAGGTTAATCTTCTTATAGGATTAATGTCAGCCAACTGTATGTTCTTTGCCTACCGTTCAGACATCTACTTATACATTATAACCTATAAGAGAGTTCCAGTGTCTTAACCTTACTCTTATCTAACATACGAACGATAAAAGTAAACGACATTTAGTTTTCCAGACTACATTTATCTATAAATATGTCTCATGAGTCATAACGATTTCTCACTGACTCTGACGTCACAATAATATCTGAACACGATATTTATCTTCGTAACTATAATTCATGCCGGACTATTAACGATACATTATTACCTACTTGGAGAATGTGTTTATCTTAAATCACATCCTCTTTTATGTAACAAACGTACGATATTTGTTATCCGTAGCTGCGCATGCGTATATTGATGTTTCGACCGATGTATTAGCATATTAAACCAGGATCGGCTGGATACGAAGTAATTGTGTGATGTTAATGTAAATAGGTTGTAGTTATGTCGCGGTGCGGGCAACTCGCCAACAAACTTTTTATTAATGTTGCTGCAGAAAAAATAAACAAATAGTGCAACGGTATTGTCCGCGGGGGGTACAAAGTGTGAAACCCCGTGTCAGTCCGCCGACCTTTTGTGTGTCGAGCAAATTGATTTTCTTTCAACTCCTGACTTCGGTTTTGTGTGAGTAAATAAAAGGAAATACCTGTCATTAAACTTTTTGGTTTTGTGGAGTTACATTCGACAAAGAACTTGGCCTACATCGTCTGAAGTGGCAATTGCAGTATTGATTAACAAGCGTCGGTCGAGGATGTCAACGTGGCTGTGGCGTCATGCACTTTAATTATTATGCTCATTTTTCAAATCTGCTATTGCACAACTTTCGGTTTCAAAGCTTTTGCCGCTTTTATAAATATAGATTCAAGGTTTGGGTAAAAGCTTACTGAATAAAATTAGACCTCAAGAAATTTTGTTTACTTTAGATCAAATGATTTCTGTAGTATCACGTACGTTAAATATTATCCAATCTGTAAACTTTCTGTAATTTATTTTGATACTGGTTTGTACTTCGCTTTTTCTAGTTTGTTTAGTAAGTTACATACTATTTATAAAATGGGAATTCTTTGCATGGTAAACTACATCGGTAGGTTTACGTGTAAATGTTATCCGTTTTCAATTGTGTGACCATATGTACTAAAATTCCAACAAAAACAAAATGAAACTTAACATATATTAAGCTATCGGGAATATTAACCGCAATAGTATATTACAGCATAGTTTAAAAAGTAAATAGTAGAAGGGCGAGTTTTACTCATGCGCAGTGGGTTCTATACGGATGATATTAATAACATGAATCATAAACATGTTTTATACACAATATATTAAAATAACCATCTAATCAATAACAATAGCCATGGAGGTTGATAAGGTATGTATTGGTCGGGAAAACAATGAAATAAGGCGACATCCTCAAATTCAATATTAATTGTCACAATGTTCCCTTTAAAGTAAATTATTACGTCCAACACCAAAAATAACACTTTACAAAATTATATTGTTTTGATATTTTTAAATAAAGACATTAAAACTTTGACCTCCCAAAAATTATAATAAAAAGTTATATTTTTTTGAATATATTTCACTGTGATACCTTTCACCTCAGCGTAAGAAATTATACCTTGCGCAAAGATTCGTGGCGGCTGAGAGCTTAGGATGGTCGGGGAGGTGTCCCTACCCCTAATTAGCCCTCGCTAGGTCGCTCCGGGTTTTGGTCATGAGTCACCTACTGGTCTCAAGGCACAGTCGGTACATTTTTTTGTATTTCGCCATAAAGTGTAAAAATAACGTCATTTTTGTAATCTGCATCAAATAACAAGAACATTAAGTCCAAACACGATATAATTGCGATGCTATTAAGTATTCACTTTGTTTTAAAATAAAAGACAGTTTACAGAACAAAATATATTTTTAATATACTTAATAGCATCGCAATTACATCGTGTTTGGACTTAATGTTCTTGTTATTTGATGCAGATTACAAAAATGACGTTATTTTTACACTTTATGGGGAAATGCAAAAAATTTTACCCACTGTGCCTTGAGCCCAGTAGGTCATTCATGACCAAAACCCGGAGCGGCCGAGCGAGGGCTAATTAGCTGTAGGGACACCTTCCCGAACGTCCTAAGCTCTCAGCCGCCACGAATCTTTGCGCAAAGTATAGACTGTGTAAAATAAATTTTATATGGTTTTCGTTTTTCCATATTGTAAAGTATTAAAACTATTTACAACTTAATTTGACTTGTTTAACGAATTTACCCAATATTAAAACTTAAAACTATTAAATCATTTAAATTTAAAAGTTAAAATCACTTTTTATTAAGCTACATTATAATTTTGTTCCAATGAAGATTAAATTTTTAGTGTTGTATTTTTCACGTCCTTTAAATTCTTAATTACTGTATAAAACAATTATAAATTTTGAAACAAATTAAGCACTTTATTATTAAAACAGGTTTACAGTAAATTTGGCCAGTAAAGTGTGTGTGTGCCTATTTGAGGTATGCACCGGAATGACGTCAGGGCCATGTGGTTTACTTTGCTAAAAGTAGTTGACGATTTATCGCTCTCAGAACATTCTGCGCTGTTACAAGTCCGTGAATTATAGCTTCACTAAACTATGCACATACGCCATCCTCAATTATTTCTCTATCTACTACGCTGGTCAAATGATTTCACTAAAAGTACTTTGTTTTAAACATTTATTCCACACGTCACCCTAATCCAGTAATAAATCTTAGATCGCTGAGGTCGTTTTTTGAGATTTGTTCTTTTACATGGTTCTTGCATTTTACCTTCAAGAAAGTAATATAAGCTATCTAAATTACATTCAATGTATGTTTGCATCTAAAGTCAGTCAATTACTTAAAACTTTAATTTCAACATATTTGTTTATATTTGATAGTATATTTTTAGTATATTAAGAGTTTAACTCCATTTAGTTTCACTTTAAAACTAAATTAAAATTTGCTTTCTTTGCATTTTGCTGTTCATATTTTTTAAAACATAATTTAAACACATCTACATAAAACTGTAGGGGAATTGCTTCCACATATTTAAATAGACGAAAATAAATTTTTACCAGCATTATTATTTTTCACAGTAACATTATCTTAAACGTAACCCCGTCTAAATAGAAACAGTCTAAATAAAAGGCTCCACAAATGAATTGTGCATAGAAGTATGTTTTGTATTTACACATAAATAAGCCTTTAGTCAAATCTCTTTAAGATACATACATACATTTGTGTATTTAGTTTTAAACTACTTTAAGTCTGCATAGAAATGTGTATGAATTAGTTTTATTCAGTTTACCTACTTTCTATTCATTGTGAAATTATCATCTACAATCTTTATAAAATTTAACTATAACTTTTTGCATAGCTTGAAACATAACCTATATTGTCAGAGGAAAACTTATTAGCATACATTAAACAAAAAATGAAAGCAAAATTTATGAATTATAGTGGAATTACTACTTGTTGAACTTTCATTAAATTTACGACCAATACGACCTGCTCGTTAAAACCGATTGCTTCCACACTGATTCACGTTTAACTAATATTGTTTACACGTCCTGCAATTTTGCATTTAAAACACCAAACGTCCTTTTGTGAAAATACTAATAGTTTTATGTTCAATAAAAAGACCATTGTTTGTATTTATCTCTTTGAGTTTCAATGCGAATTAAACTGCCTTAAAAACCTGTAAAGTTTTCAGTGAAATACTACAATAAATCGAACACTAAATGAAACCGTTTAATCCATAAAATACGTTTAGTTTTAGTTATCATTACGCCATTCCGTGTCCTAACAACTAGCCTTGTCAGGTGATATTTACTTGCCTGATTGTCAATTACAATTATCGGTCGCTTCAATTCCAACCTTTATCTCGACCAACATTACGGTGAAACAATGCGCCGCGCTTCAAATCAAATTACGAGTTCAAACCGTCCTCGATGCTTTACTTATTTTTACGCAATAGTTAAGGATAAAGTTTAAAACAATTAGACTTGGAATTCTCGGCGAGTCTGGTGATAAACGCCCGATGTTTGACCCGAGACAACACGAAGAATGTGTGCATTTTTCCAGGCTCCGCTCGGTGATCATGAAATACACCTAAGGATTCCATGATCGATGACACTGTGGTCGTAATTGGTAGACCGGTGTTGTGTGTCTATTGTTTAGCGGCTACCTTTATCTAAGACCAAACAAATGAGATACTGAAGCCGATTCTTTAAACCTAGTTGACAGGCTAACTCTTTCATTTTTACTCCTTTCCCATTCCTCGATTAATTCTCAAGTTGAATTCCCAGCAGATATACTTAGGTAGGTCAAATAATACCTTAAATTTGACTATATAATGTGAAATTTATATTAGTAGGCTTAAGAAGCAAAGTGGAATGTCTTTGAATCCAACATTAATTACCTCTTCTTTATTACAAGAATCATGAAGTGTTTTATTGTATTATCTTGTGCCCGCGGTCTTTTTCAAGTTGTGCGCGTAACATTGTTTATATCGTTATGGAATTCGGAATAGGTCGACTAATTTATATCAAACTCTAAAACCAAACGTTTTTGTAATTGGCTTCATCTATTGTTTACATTTTTAAATTGTAGGTATCGAATAAATCGTAATCCCATAACGTAATAGTAAACGTATGTAGTAAGGTATATTTAAATTGATTAACACAGTGCTAACAAAGATGTTTCTGTTTCAGGTATGTATTCCGAATGGCTTATTTTCAAGTTTTCTTCAAATCGTCTTTCAATCAAGAGGTTAGTCCTTCGTACATTACATTATGTACAGAATAGACTTCATCCTTTTGACGGTTGCCGCCTCAGTAGATTGTAGCTACCACGGTAAACGCATTAAAAAAAAATTTTTACTTGACATATTCTAATAATGTTACTGTTATTTTTATCGCGAATTAAAAATAATAAGCGTCTTCTTTATTTAGCGTATTGTTTAGTGAAGGTTCATATAAATCTTGTTGTTTTAAAACAGTTATTACGGATGTGTCGAGAATGGCTTTAAAACTTTAGAACACCGAGATAATATACCTGTAGAGAACTTTCATCTGTGCTTGGACTTTCAAAAATCTTTAGTAGAAGGAGTAAAAGTTGCTTTTCTCCTTAACACTCTTCACGTACAAAATAATTTCACATAATCATCACATTATCATTAACATTATTATTTTATTTCTGTTTCCCATTAAACAGTGGTTAGTAACAAGTATTTAAAAAACTAAATAAATTGAACATTTTAAATTTGTAAGACCTTTAGGACAATTGATACCTACTTTTCAATAGGCTTACGAAATTACTGCGCAAATAAAATACATAACTTATACAAATTCTATACCTACATATTTCTTTTTGTGGATATAGCTAAAAGGGTGATAACCTTCTACCACATCTTCCGTTATAAAATGAAATATCACTCATAAACAATTCAAAAGTAATTGTTTTACAACTGAATGAGCATTTTTGTTTGATACGATTTATGATTATGTGGATTGGCAAGCATATTTCTCTGGCTCTGTCATGAACTCCGGCTTCCCGGCTGTTACGTCGGACGCTGATCGTACATCACTTTTATTAGGTCATACTTAAATCTATGTATTTACGATGCCTCTTCTAGCAAATCAAGACTTTTTCTCGGGTGTTAAACGTTCGGCGCTGAGTTGATAGTTTTTAAAGCTGTCATTCTGTCTGTTCTAGCGTTGTTTATGCGTTGTAATGCTTATAAAATTGAGATGTCTCTGGCAACATGTGTTTTATTTCTAACAGGGTTCCGTGCCAAATTCGATGAATAAACCAATTCTCAGCTAGGACTGCGTTCAAAGGAAACCTCCGGCACAGACGGACGGTTGAGTAATTGAATGAGAGACTGGTAGCAGCACATGCGGGGACCGCTAACATTCTCTGCGGTCTTCTTTTAAACGAGACTTTTTTAGGAACTTTAATTTTTTAATGAGCTTATTTAATTACGCTAGCGTAAATAATTACCCCTTGTCGTTCGCATAATTTCAACCAATTAAGTCAGTCAGAAGATTAACAATGTGAGTTTATATTTCTAATACTAACGAAACAGATCTTTTGCTACATTTTATTCCTCCGAAAATTCTAATTTACTTTAAAATACATGTACGCCTTAAGTTGTTCGATAACTGTAAAGATTGTGGTTCGATCCCCAAGAGGCTAAATTATGGTTTTACCCGCGGTTATACTGGTTATAGGGTTGGTGAGGATACCGAAGAAAACTCTAAAAGGCGTTATCCATGGATGTATTAGTAGTACATTGTCGATTTGTGTAGGTAAATAATCATGGGTTCTAATCTGTTGGCCTGATTAGTAGCCTATACATAATTTATTTACAAGTTAAATAAATTATATGCTGACACAGATTTAGGGGTTAGTTTTTATAGCATTTTGTTAAGCTGATTGGAAGTACTTTTAAATTCCAATTTTGAAGGATTTAATAATCAAAATTATTTTGATATTATATAACAATTGATGAATACCATTAGTTTACTATTTATGTTGTGTTGAAAGTGTCTTATTTTTAATGTTAGTTTATGTTTTTTGTTTAATGTTCTAAATAAAAATTAGAATTTGAAGAAATTGTTCTTTCAATGCTTATGAGATGGTACTACTTTATCTAATCTTCTGGATTACTGTAAATCGTCTCCATTAGGAATGTTGTCAAATCGGTTTAGTTTAAGAGTTTTTGCCATTTAGTTTATTATGTGCCCTTTCTGTTTCAAATATGTTCTCTTGTCTTAATTTCTGAAAAGTAAAAGCAGTAATGAAACTGTGCCATTCTTAAAACTCAATGTTGTTATTTTATTTCGTTGAATTTGTAACTGAGCTGTTGGAGTAGGCCTACCTCACTACGAAGTTTAAAGTCCCGTGTTCAAATCCAGATGAAAACCGACTAATAGTCAGTCTGTACTTTTCCCCTTTAAAATAAAACAAAAAGTTCTTTTAAATTCTCCAATAGGTCCTGAAAAAAAGTCAAAGGTGACATTTTCATATTAATTAAGTTAAGTGTTAAAAAGTGAAAATCGTGTAATAGAAAATATATTAGGGTCAAAAGAGCTTCAGAGGGCGGTAAGCCCATTGAGCAAAGATTACATTGAAATGGAAGCGAAGAGGTGGCTCAGATTGTAAGGGTCTGTTTGATGTGTTACCACCGCTTCATTTCCATAAGGCAAAGGGTGGCTTTTAGCGGACCACCGACTCTACGTCACCGCCCTTCTATAGACCCCCCCCCTCTCCCCACCGTTGTCGGCAGCTTGATTGCACATCTCCGGTCATTACCTCAGCTACCGTCTTCGAGAAAAGGTTTTACTTTTATTCCAAATCAACTTCTCGAACTTTACGACCTTTTGTGTATACAATTCGCTTTGTTGATTGTGTTTTAAAAGACTTCGATTTAAGCGTAGTAAATGATCGTTATTTGTGTATTACTAAAACTGGTTCTTTTACATTTAGGAATAAGAATTATATTTAAAACATTTAAGTTTAAAACATTAAACGTTGTCACCGGTAATTCTGTACACTTTAATTTGATATAACGTCATGGTTCCTACCAAACCGTAAACTAATATTCTGAATCCCTCAAAGCAGATTTCAGTTTTTGATAATAGTTTTATTACTATTGATATTAAAAAAATATTTCATACAAAAGTTTCGACTTAAGGGTCGGCTCTAGTAAAACAGAAAGCAACCTGCGACTCCAGCGCATTTCTCTTATAGCCTGACATTGTTCACCAAAACATTTTGTCAAATGAACAGTAAAAGGCAGATGACAAAAAATCTTTTGAATGTTTAATATTATTTATTATGAATAGAAATAAATATAAATTGATGGAAATTCTGCTGAATCATATCTCAATGAGAAATAATAAGAGGTTTCTCATTTTTGTAGGCACTGTATTCATTCGACCGAGTTAAATTACTCATTTGAGATTGCTCGAATCTAGTTTGACAACCAATGAAAAAATATTTGTGACATTGGCACTCTAAACGTTCATTAGCCATACTTATCTTAATGAACGTAGTAATATTATGTTTAAACTTGAACCCAAACTTGTTCTAACATAATCCAAACAGTCGCGTATGCAATCCAACGTACATTACATAAACAGCCCCCACAATGCTGTTTTACGCTAATTATTTGGGGGGGGGGGGGGGGTTTGCATTAACGTTAATTATATGAATTGTCCTTACACTTGCATCGAGTTATTACCGTTGCCTAGTGCCTACATCCAGTACTAGGCTAATTAACAGCTTGGAGAGATTACGCCCGGATTCAAGAGAACAATATCAACGGGTTTACATCGTGTTTTGTCTCTTTTTAATTCGTGTTTCAACATCGGTAATTACCAATGTGATTTCAATTTTAACCCGCATGATTGGGTTTGTTACATTATCCACCTTTTTGTAGTTAATTAATTGCTCAGTAAATTAATTAATTTATATATGGGCTTGTTTTTTTATCAGATTTAATATTTCAGGGAAACCGTAGAATAACTCTCTATTGTGAATATATTTTTCAAATGTCCCAAGCAAACCCAAGGAAAATAATGTTAAAGAACCACCCTAAGCTTTCTTCATCCGCTTCGCTAGACTACATCGAGTAATGTTAATTAATTTTAACTATTTGTTTCATTTTGTTGAAAAACTCGTGAATCCTAATATATTTTACTTTGAATTTTAGAATATTTTTTAAAATTTGTTCATAAATTTTATCGGTCTTTGCAAAAAAACTACATTTGGTTAACTTTGTTTCGTCTCCAAGGACAAAATTTTAACGACATCAAAGAAAATGAGCCAAAAATAAAAATAATTCTGAAATTAATAATGAGAGCAGTCGATCTTTTAAAATTCATCTGTGTAGACTTTTTTTAAACGTAATTTTTGTCCAATACTGTCTGGAAAAATTCAAACTAAATTAAAGCTGATAATAAACATATTTAGTGATATATTATATAACATACGACTTAGTGTTAGATTATATCACTACTGTATATAGTATTTAGTCGTTGATTCATTTCAACGTAATGTTAAATCAGCTGATGGATGGAGTTGACATTGTTTTAATTGGTTCCTTGGGCAAGCCAGGTATGTAATGGGTTATCGACTGGGATGTTATGATCCCCCTGGAAGGAAGGGAGAAGGGCAGCGTCAGGAATTCCGAGCGTGCAGAACCCATCCATCTCCCACGCTACGTCGGGACGCTTTCCTTTCTCACTATATTTCGCTAACAAATAACAGACCTTCTTTTTTTTTAAACCCTTATCCGATTTCACATTGAAGCTGAAAGCTTTGACTTAATCAGTCTAATGAAATGCTAATAAATTATTTAAATTTATTTCTTTTGGGCGTTTAGTTATTTTAATTTTTTAACAATAAACATTAGTTTCGTTTAAAAATTATTGCATAGGCCTACATCGGTATAGTAGTAGGCCTATATTATACCGTTAGAATAATACATATGCATTACCTTTTAAGAGTTGCCAAACGATGGTCTTAACCTAATTTGTTATTTATGTTGGTTCGTTGTTTTACATTTTAACATGAAATCAACTAGCTTCATTTATTGGTCAGAAAGATACTAATTATTTATAAAATTTCTAAATACTTTTCAAAAATTGTTTTTGATTACTGTACCTATTATTATCATATTTCATAATAAATTATAACTCGGATAAATCAGAGAATTTCCAACTTCAGCCGCTCCGAAAGTTTTACCAAAGTTAATTAATAACAACAACGAATCAATATGGTGCTCGTAAACTATACAACATTGTGCACTGATAAAAAACATATTATGTTTCATAACTTTTCCAGAAAAGATAGGGGGCGCTACAGTTTTTCTTTAAAGTATACAAATGCCTCTGATACCAATTTTTTCAAACTTTTTGCTGTAATATTTTTGAAAAAGAATGGGAATGGCTTTTGAACAATATTTCTGGATTATCTTAGAAATTACATAAACAAATTTCTTTATGCTTAAATGGAAATCTTTGCAGGCAATACAACACACGACAGAATTATAAATAATTGTTTTGCTCCTACCAAAGAAAAACTTATTTTCAAATATTTTTATAAAGTTGTTAATATTAGCATATGTGCAGTTTAACCTATCAACTGCCTTCTTTCAGTTTGATATATTAATCCTTTCCTCAGGAATCTAACTGTGACAGCACACGGACGGACTGACACAAACAACTAGTGATACTAAATCAATTCCACTTTTCTTTTTACGGTTCGATTTCCAAAAAAATACAATAATTTTAATAGTATATAATTTTTGTTTAACTTTTGAAACACCACGAGTTTGTTGAAAACATTTATTGTTGTTAATTTCAAAGAAAATCCTGAATTTAAACCAGGGACCGGAGGGGTCGTAAATAAGATAGCAAATAGATTTAAAGACTACCGCCCTGGAAGTCAGGTGACGTGTTAAGTAAAACGTACGTCCTGGGGAAGACGCTCCAACATTGTATATCTTCCTTTTACGTTCTACAACGAAACAACATATATAAACACGGATTAGGTTCACTCGTGCTATTGATATGTGTAGAATCGAATAAAAGTCCTTTGTAAGAAATGTGGTCCCATTCACACTGATCCCTTTCTTTCGAAGTAGAGAAAAAACGTTGTTTGTGAAATACACACATTTATCGGGGATTTGGTCTAATGTAATTCCGCATGTAGTATCTTAAAGTTAACATATGTGTTGCGATAAGCGCATGGTTTATCGTTTGTCATTCTATTTTTGTTTTCTTAACGGTTGCGATGAAAACTTATTTATTTTGTTAACAATTGCGAACTAAAATTTAACGTTGAACATTTTATTTACATAAAAACAATTTTAGTTTACTATTACAAACACGCTCAATAACTTCAGACCGAGTTACAAGTTTATTATTTTGTAAAAAAAAACTTTTTTGGACAATGTATATTTGCCAAAAATAACCAAAATGGATTCAATTTATACTTTATTAGGTATATTTCGGTCTCAAATATGTTACAACCAGTGGAGTTTTGTAAATATAATTAGGCTATTGTAAAACCTACCTTAATTTGTTAAATGTGACTTCATAGGTAAATCACAACCAATGATTCCTAGTTAGGTTATAGCCTAGGATTAACTTAATGTTATGAATGAAGCTGATGATCTGTTATTGTTACGGTTACTGGGCGGACTGGAAATAAATATAAACATGGCAAGCATTTGGCCTGTGTAAATTCTAGTTGAACAGTTAATTTCCGAGGAAATTGACTCAATTATTATTTTGGTATAAACTAGTTTTCCACGACATAAACATTTTTTTAATCAGAACAGTTGAACTCTAGAAGTTATGCGTTACCACAAAAATCTCTTATCGTACGTTAGACTTTATAATTTATTTTATGTAATATTGTCTACAAATCATTTATAGTTTTCTTATATGTATTAAGAATTTCGTAAAAGATGGTATAACTCTTTTCCCAATATTGATACATGCCATTACTATTTAAACATTTTACGAGTTCATGAATATAACTGTACAACTTAATGTTTAGATTTAAATAAATACATATTCACTTCCTCTCTCACTACAAAAGATAACCTCGATAATTATGATAAGCATTAAGTGTATTGTCTGCAAATATGGACAACAGTTAGTCACTCTTTAGCCTCGCACTCGGGCACTTTCAGAGCTTCATCTTTTATTTATTTTGATTCAACGAACGTAATTGCTGAAACCTACCGCATTTTCAACCTTCTTCCTCTGACGGGATTAACGTTAAGCCTATCTCAGTCCACTTGGAAATCTTTATAATTGTTTTATTAGGTGACTTTTCTTTCACGTTCTATGGTGTCGTCGTTTAATACTAAGATAAATCGGATAATTTTTACCGTCACAGTAGGCAAACCTCCTTTTAAATTAGTCGTTTAAAAATGTAGGTTATATTTGATTAAGTAAGGTAGTTTATATAACTAAATCAAGCATTGTTATAAGTTGTTATTGTTAGCAAGTTATATTATAATATTTTTTAATACATAGAAACTATTATTGCCGGAATTAACCATCGTCTGTAGACTGCATTGTAGTAATCTGTAGTTTGTCTGTAATCTTTGCTGTTTGTTCAAATAATAACCTACAAAATGCACAGAAAGTTTCAAGTATTAATTTGAGACCATTTTAATTAGTTCTTAAGAAAGTATTTAAAGTAATGTTCAATTAGTTTGTCAAGTATTATTTCATACTTCCTTCTTCCTCCCCGTCTTCATTAAACTACTTGTTATTATTTCCGACGATAAAATAAGTTTTGCTACCTAGGCTACTTTCAATTATTAACTTATTCTCTGTAATTAGAATTTAAGCAGTAAGTTATTTTGATAAATTATGTAGGAGGGGAAAATTGAAAACTTTAGATTTACGACTTTTGACCGGTTGCGTGGTTAGATGAAGTTGTCTGAGACTAAAGACAAATGAGGAAGACTGGAGTTTGTGTTCTTAGCATTCTGTTGCAGCTTCCCACTCTCCCTTGTTTATAATTCGACCCCGGAGAGAAAACATATGCCACGAATGGATCTTTTCATCTCGGACGAAAAAATTCTAAATATTTACCTCGATCCTATCAAAGTTTTACTTTCTTGAATAAACCTCTTCCAGTAAACCCTTTGCTTGTTCCGGGGCTTTAGAAAATTTAATTTGAATTCAAAGCTATCCTCCCGAGTTACTGTATAATCAAGTTATACATTCTTTACATTGACTAACTAATTATTATGCTTTATGATGCCATTCCGCGACGTGCTTTGTTATACCAATTATTCGTCTTTGTAATTAAATATGGAAATTCCTTAAATTAATTTTCATACCTTGTTCTCGGCTCATTTATTTTCGTTTTGAATTTTACGAGATAAGATTGGAAATAAGTAATGAGTTCTACCCTTCCCTCCTAAACGAAGAGCGAGATTACAAAGGAACTTTTAAATCTTTATTATTTATCTGTGTAAACTTGGGTCGCTGTTTTTTTATGGAAATAAATTTAAACTTTATATTGCAATCCCAATGCAAAGTTTCTATTTTGCTCTGTATATTAACTTGGTTTTCTTCGTAAAGGATGAGCATTAAATATGTAGTTTTGTTTTATTTGTATGTGTTTGGATTTATTGTTTGTTTTAATACATATAGGATTATATAATATTTAGAAAATTTCAAAATAATATTGTAAAACAATATCAACATTTAAAAATGATCCACTGTAAAATAAATATTTTCACATAAACATTATTACAAGCGACCCTTTCATAGAATTAATGTACTCTAATACTCTGAAAGTTAAGCAGTGAAGATTCAGATTGGGTTGGCAAAACGTGCCCAATACCGGTTATTGATTTAACTTTATATATGAGCATCACATGAAGATTCAGTAAGAAAACGTTTCAGCTTGTGGACAGTCACAGTTTAAATGCTGATTTTACGATTGGTTTATATTTTAAACCGATAAGTAAAAATACGTTTTAAAAAAATTTCCGCATTTGTTTACGTTATCGGGTTTTCAGCAGCCATTGCTAAACATTACCGCGATAATTAAGACATTAGCGAGTTTATCAGATGGAATGACACAGTTAGCGTGTATGGCACATGGCGTGCTGGGCTGGATTGTTTGAATACATCTCCACTTGTGTAATTACCATGTAAAAACCTCTACCTACTCATGATACAAGAATTTATCAATAAATATTCGCTGCAATGCAGGCAGTTCTGGGCCGTATTACGTATTAAAGTTTGTTTTGTAAACAATATTTTACCAACAGTTTAATATGTTTCAAGTGATAATGTTTGTTTGAAACAAAAGTTTAGTTTTCAACTGTTTTGTTATTTACGTTTGGTTTATTTATTATATTGACATTGTCATGGGTTTGTATTTTTACATGTCATGTAAACAAACTAGATAGTGATTTATTTTTCTGTAAATGTTATACTTAATATAAACTAATTAATACATGTATTCTTTTAAAACGTTTTTCAATTCCCTTCAAAACACATACCGGTACCTAATTTATGAAATTACCTATTTATTGATAATCTTGTAAATGTATAAGCTATCACAACAAATACTTGTTGATATAAACTAGTAATAGTCCTGTTTGTTTATCCAAGTATCACATCAATATAGCGATGACATGAATACACTTGATGAAAGTAACACCTGGATTTTAAAGGATTTTCAGGATGTCACGTTCAGCTGGGATTATCCGTGAGACGTGCCCTTCGTGGACATAGTCGGCAGCCATGTTGTGATTGATTACTCACCAACAAAAGCGTGCCTCTCCACTCTCCATAGTCGACCGATATAGTTAAACTGTTTACAGATATCGTCAGAAACAGTTTTATGAGTGTTATTTATGTGCAATTTATTCGGTGTTCTTTACACTTGCGAAAGTTTACTTTATAATATATCATGCAACAGAATGTTTATGCAAATGATTAAGTTGTTTACCGCCATAGTCTGAGTGACTAAAGTGCGGATAAAACTTTATCATGCTAACATACATAAACTGTATTTTGTAGTGGGGAGACTGGGGAAATGGCGATCACTTAAGATTTGGTGTCGAATTACACAAAGTTATGAAAACCGATGACAAAAGTAACTCATGCTACATAAAATATCTTTTGTCTTTTGAATCCCCTTGGTAACAATATTTTAAAATTACATCTTTACATAGAAAAACATATTTATAAAAAAAACTACCATTTTCGGCATTACCCCACCATCCTAGGTAATAACATACATAGTGTTCGCTATTACCCGATATGTAAAACCCATGTAAAAACAAAAGTGTTAGAAATAATAGTTTTAACACATTTAATAGTAACAATTTTAAAACATTCAATTTCATTTAATTTTTGCTTTTAATTTTAAAAAAAATGTTGGTAAGTATTAACAGTATGCTGGTGAAATCTCTGCAACAAAAATATATAAATCGTCTCGTTTTTATTAACTAACTGCAGTTGAGGTTGGGATAATTTGTTCTAATGCCGGTTGTAATTCTTTAGTTTTGCCTTCTTACAATTCATAAATAGCTCTAACATCTGCAACCAAGAAGTCTTCCTCTAAAAATTTCTGGATTAAGTGGCTAGATACTGTTGTTTTGAAACCATTTATTCCTTTTTCCTTGTTTGCTTCCTTGATGTAAGTTAAGCTGTTTGGAATATAGTAGTGACATCTGAAACGGTGAATCTCGTTTTCCCGCATGAAGATATCACACTCTTGATTAAACACAGTTTTCAGAGGGCGATATAACATAATGTTCAAAAGTTGTAGCCTATGAGACGGGTGTGGTGGTATTAACAGAAAGACCACACCATTGCCTTACAGAAGTTGTAGATTACAAAATTTCCATAATAACACATGTGGGGAAATGACAAGCATGGTTCCGGGGTAATGGCGAACAGTCCCATTTGTCGCCATGTTCTTTTTCATGGCATATAAAACATTAATTTACACTTCTTAAACATCACACCATAGGCTGTATATACTAAAACGAGTGTTGATTCTAGTGTCCCTGAATAAATAAAGTAGATTTAATCAGATTTGTATCTACCCTGTTTTAAATGTTTGTTGAATTTAACAAGCAAAGTGGAAGAAACAGTTTTTTGGTTATCACTAGCAAACCTAACAACGTAATGAAGCCAGTCCAAACGTGGTAATTTGACTTGCCCACGTGATAGGTATCAGCACCAAACAGACTCTATATTCAAACACAATAAGCAAAAAATGTGACAAAATAAAAGTATAGATACAATATACAAACGAATGTTAAGAAACTAGTTTGTATAATGTCTCATAATTGATTTATTAACACAGCATACTACTGTGTATAGTCAATATAAAAGTATAAATACAACATCCAAACAATATCAAAAAATCAATTTGTAAAATGTCAACTTAAATTATGTATAAACACAGAATACCACTGTTAATAGTCAATACAAAAATATGGATACAATGTTAAAAAAACAGTTTGTATAATGTCACATAATGGGTGACACAGCATACCACTTTAATAGTCAATATAAAAGTATAGATACAATACCACAGCGAAAGTCAAAAATCAGTTTGTAAAATGTTACATAATTGAATTACTAACGTGTTTTGAATATATCATACAAACTCGATTCTGTTAAAAAAAAAAGAAATAACGAGAGAGAGCCCTCTGGTGGCGGGGGTCCGATAGAAAGGAGAGAGTATTTTGGTTTATAAGTTAAAAGCAAAGAAATACATGAAATAATGTCTCTCAGAGACTTCTATAAAAGGCATGCGTAGCAAAATGAAAGCCTTTGAAATGAGTTACTGAGTTGTGAAATACTTTACAAATTCTATACAACGTGTTTGAAGATCAATCAGTACAAGACTTCACTTGTTTAGGCCTTTTTGGAAAGTGATGGGTTTCAGACTTTATTCCTTCATAAATATTTCCAATTATAGAACTTGCAGGCTTCTTTGACATTCGGTTTAGTGAATTTCTAACGAGGAATTCTATATGCAAACGTAGTTATGAGTCGAAGCATGAAATGCTATTAATCGAATAGTACACGCTTTATAGATGAAGTAAATAGTTTCTTTTCACAATTATTGTTAGTTTGTAAAAATATTTGTACAGCTATTTCATTATTTAATGTGTATTTCCTTCGACTGTGTATTAAAAAGTCTATAAATCATCAAATTTGTGAGCATCTTTAGAAACTGTAAAACGGGACTAACACTTTGAAAAATCGGAATCTAAACTAAATAATTTTCTTCTTGTAACAGCTGAGTTTGAATTATAGATATTCAGATGGATAGCTGTCAAATATATTCCTAATACACTCTACTAGTTGCCGGAAGACAATACTTTATGCACTTAAACATTCGTATCATGCCTGTATAAATTAGTTACGATTGGAGATGATATTATAATAGCATTAAATCAAATTTGATTATACCCAACAAAACCAAAATTTCTTGAGATTTGTAGGGTTAGGTATCATTTCAAGACAGGTGTAACGAGGCGCCGTAAGCGCTTAGATGACTGATGCGGTCGTCTTGGAGCATCAATCTGGTGCCGTAGCTAGCGAAGTCATTGAGTTTAATTATTCTCTTAATTTGAGTTGAGCGAAGCGAGCATTACTCAGCGCTCTGCCGGACAATTAGTCCCCTGTCAGGACAACATTCACCGGGTTGAAAAGGATTTGCAAGCACAAGCATTACTCTTTGGAAATTGACGGTAATGATCAGAACACTCTAGACCACTTCAGCCTTCCTTCAACATCTAATACATCTCTTTTTATCGTTCCCAAAACTCTTGTATCACCGTTGTGTTATGGTCATAATACGGACTAATATTGGTGTCTGGTATTGAATGCCCTTCCTGCTGCAGCGCTCTGAACAACGAAAGTTCTTTTGTCATTTCCAAAAGGGAATTTCATATTCGACAGCTTACATTTTATTAAATAATATGTGGTATTATGTTTCTCGTCTCAATTTGTACTTCTAAAATGGATAGACGAAGAGATAGTAAGAGTTAAGAAAGAAATATTTTTAAACAAAGGCCGGTCATAATGTTTGATGAAATAAGATAATGTTTACAATTCCAATTTATTTTGTTATATATGTTAAAGACAGATTATTCATAAATAAATAAAACTAATATGTTAGAGTTTAATAATTTAGTTCAGACTGCTACCTCTCTTTATTCATATTCACATTATTCATAGGTTATACAAGAGATTTCATTTATATATTTCTGCCACGAGAAAAGAAACATTAAATATTGAACATACATTTCACATGCTTGGCGTGAACTAATAATCAATTGTTTACATTGATTGTGATTTCGTTTTTTATTGTTGTTTTAAATGCACTTCGAGGCATAGCGTGTCGTTAGATAATTATTGTATCTTCTGAGATTTAGTGAGTCGTAGAACTATTCTTTTTTAAATTCATTTAGTATTCGTATGTAATGGTTAATTGCACAATTGCCTTTCAAATCACACATTTTCGGATTGAAGGAATAGCAGAACTGCTTCACGCACCTGATGCATTTCGGAAAAAAGGATGTAAAACAAGATACAGATATTGTTACTATCGTATTGTGCAACTTTAGGACGATTGAATATTTATAATTAAGAAGGTCGAGTAAATCAAAAGTTGCTGCAGTTTACCAAATTTCAAGGCTCTGTTCCAAACTGATATTCAGCTGCCATCTATAACATTAAAAACATAATAATCTAAACTGTTCTTGTTGCACTTTTAAAAGAACGTAATTTTATTTTAAATTGACTATTTTATCCTACCATTAAAACAAGGAATAGTTCATTTTTAAATTGATTTTAAAACTCGGAAATTTAAATTCAGTTTCAAGCAGATAAAATCATTTTAGAAAATACATTTAATCTGCGAGTATCGAGTTGGGTCGATTGTTGTGTAATTTTGTTTTATTATAAGCACAGCTTAATCCTGTAGGCCGCAATCAAAGTTAGCGCTTTGTGTGTTAATCCGCTGTGTATACAGACTCTGTGGGAACCGTACTGCTGCGTCTCTCACCCTCCAAACTCATTATTCTACAGTTGCACTCTTTTGTTTTGCTTTAGTTTTGTAAAATCGGATTTGTAGATGCAATGTTTAGGGTCCATTTTAAATATATTTTAAAAGCAAAAGGACAACCGAATTTACACAGTATTTCCCTCACTGTTTCCGCGTAAAATATTGTAGTAAATCTGAGTTTGTTGGTATAATCAGATAATGATTTTAACCCCACGCCGTTTTCAACAAAAGTTTTAATTACAATTATTTTCAAGTCTTAAATATAATTACCTTGTCACTGCCGACAAAAACTTAAAATACTTTAAATTGCGTAAATCATGTCGGAAGATCAGTATTGTATATTTTTGTCAGCATAAAATGCCATTAACTTAGATGTTATACAAATTCGTCAGTAGTTTTACTAGAATTAAATGTAGAATTAAATGTAAAATGTTTGAAGGTTTATATTACAAATATTATGAA
>JAGFPH010000019.1:1758556-1770709 GCA_018207615.1 Philaenus spumarius
AAGATTTCATATACTATTGGTTTTGTAAAGAAGCGATAATCAACTTTCTTACTTACTTACTAAATAGTACGTGTTTGGAAGCCGTCACCTACTGCCAATGGTCCCCCCATCACCAATGTATATTTTATGCTAACCCTTTTTGTTGTTGTTGGTTAGATTGTTAATTGGCTGTATTAAGTTTATGAAATTATATTTTTGTTATTAATATAATTTTGTTACAACTTTCTGAACGGCTTGCAAATACAGACTTACAATACTTAAACCATTAATGTTTTATCTTTTCCGTAATCGTATTAAGTACAAACTAAGCTTTATTATAATCTTGAAAATAAGAAAGGAGGAATTTGATAAAAAGAAATCAGAGTTGATGGTTATCCTTTTGTTTTACTTCAGCTCGGTACAAAAAAGCGTCAAGACAAATGAAGTTATTACTATCAGAATTCCTTACAATTTCAGTCGACAGACAGCTATGAAAAGAAGAGAAAGACACTGTTTTCCTTTGTTTGTTAAAATTACATCTCTGCTTGTTACATGGTGCACGGTGTTGTTTTTGCTTTTTTTCTTGAATAATTATGTACATAAACACGACTTGACGATTTATAGCAGTGACCGCACTAAGCAGGTCCCCCTTTTTATCAGGTAAAAGACCAAAGAGCATAAACTTTATAACGGCGATTGTATTTTTAATTGACGGACTCCATTAAATTTTTAATTGAAACAACATGCACCCTGAGACTGTAATCAAATGTGTGTCTATTCAGTTTATATAGTTCTTTTTACAGTCGGTATAAAATAACACTTTTTATTGAAGGCTATTCAAACGAAACACTTGTTTCATCTGATGACGAATCTGCCTTTGTAAGTAACGAGTTTCATCGTATCAGTTGAGAGTAAATCGTTACTTTACTTAGGTTTGTTTAAGACGGAATCGATTTTGTAGACCAAAAGCTGTAAAGCATTAAGTGCAAATGAATTATCAATCTTCTTGAAGACTTTTATTTAGTTTTACTCTTGGCTTTTTACGGTTTAAATTTCGTTTACATTTTCTTCTCGAGATTAAAGTGAAATAAATTACTGAGCAATGTTTTAAGTTGAAATCATTTTATTTTTGAAAATTAAGTTTTCAGTTTTAAAGTGCATGTACAATGTAAGCGATTCTGTGTAACGAAAGCTTTTATATTTCACAGTTCGTTTTATTCAATTTTAAATTATTCAAGGCTTGTTTTATCGGTTGAATATTTTATTGCTTCCATAAAACCGCTATTCGTATGTAGCGACTCGCTTCGGTTGCACCTAATCGAATATATTGTCAGTTTACAATATTCCAAAAGCAGTGTTTGTGCGAATACTAAGGGAGTATTCTGTGTAGAAAAGCATTTTAACCCCAGTGTTCACATAATTGCGATTTAATGGCATAGTCTATATTTTCTACATAGCCTAATATTTTTGTTATGATTAAGTTAACATTTCTTTTCAAAATGTTTCTTTCTAGTAGACATAACCTTACAATAAATTACTAAGTTTTTTTTTCTTCTTAAAAATATAAACACTAACACAATATTTGTTTTAATTGTTGATCAGTATTACCTGTGTTTAATGGATATTAATATACAGGGTGTCTTGCAACCATATGAACAAACTTTATAACGTTATTCAGCATGTCAAAAGAAACAAAAAATGTAATATAACATGTGTCCTATCTCATTCCGTTTTCGGTCTGTCTGTCTGTATGTGTTTTTTACAAAATACTTAATATTTTTAGAAGTAGAAAATATATTGAGCTCAAACTTTGTACACATATTTGTTGCGTAACCTTTTATCACTGTACGAAAAATTAGAACAATATTTTAAATATTTTCAAAATGGTGGCCGTTTATAATTTTTAATGTCAAATATCTCAAAAACCGATAACTTTACAAAAACATTACAAGAGACAAAAAGTTTACTTTTTTAATGACAAACTTAACGGTTTTTTATTTTATCTGTAGCTCAAAGGACAACAGAGATATTGACAAAAAAAAGGAAAAATGTATTTCGTGGTAGTTGTCAACAATACCCAAAATTACTCTAGAAACAAAATATTTTAAAGTTATTTTGAGCTACAATAATAAGTTATTTACGTAATGTTCCGAGCACTTTCTGAACAGATTCTACTGGTAAAAATAATGAAAAAAGTTCATATATTCATAGGTCTGGAAAATCTTCGTTTGAGAGTTACAGCTGGCGAAAGATTTCACCCGTGTTTCAGATTACTCACACAAACGAATCCCTATTGAAATATGTATTGCGTTAATTAAGGTGTAAAATTTAATTTAATTTACGTAAAATGAGCAGATAAATATTTAATAAAATATGTCCCAGTGCTGTAACTGCAGTAATTTTTACAATATTTAACCCAAAACGCAAAATTTGGTCTAAAAAAAATGTTTTCTGTAGGGTTTTAGTACTCAGTAGAATCAGTTAGGAATGAGGTAGGACACATGTTATCTTACATTTTTTGTTTCTTTTGACATGCTGAATAACGTGATAAAGTTTGTTCATATGGTTGCAAGACACCCTGTATATTTATTGTTGTTTTATTGGTATACAAATTACATTAAAAACATTGGTTTACAATAAATATAGAATTTTATATTAAAATATTCATTCTTGTAAACATTATTTCCAGAGTTCCATTGGAATGATTTCAATAAATTTTATGATTTTGGAAATCATATTTAATTATATGAAAAATTCATTAAAAAAGACTGACTTGTAGGAAAAAAACTCACTGGAGACCGGCTTACCTAACAGCTAAGAAAAGTTCAAAGACTGGAAGAAATGAAAATAGCTTAATTTTGAATTATTTTGGAGTTTTTTTCCGACGACACTAAACTTATTGAAATCTGTTCTGTCAAACCCTAGAAATAAGTGATTATTAAAAACCCCTTATACTTAAGTAAAAAATATATTTTGAAAGTGACAAAATATTTGTGACTTTAACAATATTGGAATCTCTCTCCAGTATTGTATATAATTAAAACCTTGATTCAAAAAAATCAGCATAAAAATCTGTGCAATGCTTTGTGAACTATAAACTGAGCGCCACAGAGACGTTGTGTAGGCCTATTATTAAAAAAAGTAGTTTAGTTTTCAGCAGTTTAACATACTTACGGTTTTATTTCAATGTTAGAACTACGTTACTCATTTCGTCACTTATCAGCCTGCAACGTTTTATATCTAAAGGTTCATTAATATCCAGTTACTTAATTACATATTCAAACCATGCAACCTGACGGTCCCAACTCAAAGTCATAGCTATGTAAACGTCAAATGTTTGATTTGATACACATCGATTAGCTTGGTCCTAAACAAATCGATCAAGTTCCCTGTCTCTGTGATGAATGATAAGCCCAAGTTGTATCAGACATACCTGAAATTATAATTAGTTTAGGAACTCGACAGGCAACTTGAGTTTACAATGAAACTAATTATTAGGAACCAAAGGGAGAGGAAATATAGCCTACATGAATACACTTTGATTACATTGTCGTATATTTGAGACAAATGGATATTCAAATTATTCCTAATTTAGTCTCAAACTTGCAAGATTCGCGTTTTGTTCCGTCTGTTTCAAAAAGTTTCCCAACATTTTTACGAAGCATTTATACCGTAATCTTATAACTTTATTTATTTAAAAAAAAAAGAAAAACCTTTACTCTACTTGAATACTCTGTTGTACATTAATACAAACATAATACTATCTCTACTTATTAATTGAATAATGAAGACAGTTAAAGTGATACCTTTTTCGAATTGCTAGAACATCAAACATTTTAATTCTTTAAATATTTTGTATTATTCTTTTGATTTTAAAACGAGAAAATAGGTTTGTGTTGTCATAATATGTTTACGAATGATCTGAAAGTAGATATATAGTGGTAAAGTTTAGTTGACCTAATAAGAGACCCTATTTGTCTTAAAAACATGCATTTTTAAAAGACTAAATAAATTTTTTTTAAATATAAACATTGTAATGTTAAAACTGTTCAGAATCGATTAGTTTTGTTTTAAAAACATTTATTATTGTTGTTAGCTTTTTTTTTGTTGTAATGAAATTTTCTAAACACGTTCTCGATCAAATTAACCTAATTTATCTTTCAGGAGCCATGTGTTTTTGTATTAATTAGATATAGGAGATAATCTTCGTTATAAACTTAGCAGACGTTTGATTTATCCAACTTTTTTTAACATAAGTTGTTGATTAAAAAAAAGTTGTATACGTATTTTAAATTTATAAGCAGAATGTTCAATTTTTTGTTTTTGTTGAAGGTAATTTATCGGAACAAAAATCATTGAATTAAACTTTTTGTAAAATAAATAAGTTTGTTTACTTCTACCTTAACTAGGAGATTAATGTTGCACGATGAATAAATATTGACACAAAAACGTAATATTTTAAAATATTTATGGAAAAAATGAAGCAGTTTGACTACTTCCTCATGGAAAATGTAGATTAAACCGCTTTATTAATATTTGGTTGTAGTTACTTACTTCATTCAACAGAACTGATTGTTTCTGCGGCACGCGTACCTTTTATTTCCAATTAAAATCAATTCAACCAAATATTGTAACCGGTCAAGCATTCACTAATTGTATTTTCCACTCAGAAAAACGTTTTATTTTTCCAGCGGATATTTCAATTATATGAACCACAAGGGGAAGAGGGGTAGGGGTGATAACGATATCTGCGATCTGTCTGGAATTCGTATTTAGGACCCCCGGAACAATTGCCACATTGTATACAAATGAAATTAGATTATATCGTGACCTCACCCCTTCTCTTTGGGGAAAAAAGAACTTGCGCGTGTGTTCGGGGTCGGTCGGGGGTTTTAATTATAAAAAAGAATGAGTTGAATGAGGGCCGAGTATGCAAATAATTCTGATAAGTCGGAATTTAGCATAATGACTCCTCAAGCTGACGCCCTCTAGAGTTGAAGATAGCGATGATTGAAAGCTCATCAAGCGAATTACAGTAACTCGAATATAATGAACGTACTGCAAGCTTTAATGTTTACATATAGTTTAAATTAAAGTGTTCATAGATATAATATATATCGTACTTTTGTATTGCATGAAAACTTCTCAAAAAATCTGAAAGGTTCGACTGACTCTGTAACAAAATACAAAAAACATACTTGTATTTACAAGCTTAAGGGAGCGGCGTGGCGCAGTAGTTATCGCTGTCGTCCAAGTTTGTTAACTTTAGAACCTTCAACACAATAGCGCCGGTTGAACCAAATATAATATAAATGTACTGGCTGGCGTTCAGCTTCGTTCCCGTTGTCATCAATCTAACTTGCATAAGTTACATTAAATACTTTTAAGCAACAATACATTGCAAGTTAAACAAAATTACTTTTGTTTGTTAATTTGTTGTATACACTTGATATACAAACGGTTTGGTTAGTTGTAGAACTGATAAAAGTAGTATAACTTTAAATTCGCTAACACTTGTATACCAAAACGTGAATGACAAAACAAAGTAGCATAAAGTTGCGTCGGATCTAACCAGTGATTTAAAAAGAAATCTTGCATAGAAAACATACGCATTTAAATTTTGTAACAAGAGTGTCTACTCTTGTAATACAAGTCATTCAAAACTATGAAATGGTTAAACTATTTCTTACTTTAACTGACGCAGACATTTTCAAAGTAAAAGATGCGTGAGGATCGATAACTTGCTTTAAACTTCTTTTGTTAGTGAAATTTATTAAACTTTTAAAACAAAGGTTTAGAAACAAATGATACAATACCCATGCCTTCATTCACACATTTAAAGGTCTGATTCTTTGAATACTAAAAAAACAAATGAAAGGTTGAACAATGGCATTGTTAATAGGCTGCTGTATCGAAATATGCCATCAGTGTGATGAGAAAAGTGTGAGTAAACGTGATTCTACCATTGCTTCGCTATTAATCATTATTTGTATCAATTTCAAAATTAGGCTTACGAATAAAATCACACTTAATCCAAATTCACTTGAGCATTCTTATATTTTGTGGATTCGTGTGTTTGCTACATTTTTATTCACTTTATTAAACTTGTACACTTGCGAAACGTATTTGTCTTTCATGTATTATACTAATTAGTTTTAAAATTAACTCTCCTTTACGTTTGTCGTAAGAAGTACATTTTATACTAATCAAAGGCTTGTGTTCATATTACAAAAGAAATTATATTGCGGCTGCTTGACAAATTAATAATGCTATTTTATTGATCTATTTTCACTGTATTACCCGTGCTTGGATATGAAATATCTTGGCAACTTCGTATCAGTGATTAGATTAACTATTTCATAATTTTTGTTATAACTTTGTATTAATCAAATAGGAACACACGTAGCATATTTTTGTAGTAAGATGATTCAACTTTGCCAAAACATTATAAACTTTATAAACTTTTGCATTTCAAATTTTATGATGTTGATTTTAATTATGAATTATGATTATTTATTTTATTTTATAGTATTTCTATAAACTAGTGTGTTTCTTTGTCTTAACAGAGGCCACCTTCCTATTTTGATCTTACATTTACATTCGTATTTTATTGAAATTTTAATTTGTTTAAACTTGTATATTGAAACAGGGAGAATAATAATAAACAAGCTACAAATTTATAATGAACGTACAAACTAATACATTGAGTGATTTGAACCTTTGGGATTTGAATATTTTTCAATGTACTGATGCGTGTGAGGGATAATGGGTTTCGCGAATATAGGATTAAATAAATAAACAGTACAACAACATTATTGATAACAATAACATGTTTGACGGGAACTGAGTAATTGTCTAACACTTCCAATGTTTTTTTATTGATTGCTTCGTCTTTTATTGGAAACAAAGAAATCTGTAGAATTTTTTATAGTAGGCTAAGTTCTCATTTATGGGATTGAATATGTAGGAATAATTTCAAGATATTTTGTCAAGATTCTAAAGCGTCAATCGCTACAATTTGTATGTGTTAACAATACACTAAAACATGTTTAAGTTTAATTCCCTAAATACAAGTTTTGAGTTTCAAAATATAGGTAAGACTCATTTCCTGCTTATATTTAGCCTAATTTTATTGTCTAGATTTTTTTTTTTATATCTGAGAAGTAATAAGGCTTTATTGGCACGCGCTTATCTAAAATGCACACGTTTCCAAAAAATATATACAAATTCGTTTTAACATGCGAAGTACACCTTAAAGTACCTCTAATAATTATTATGAATCTATAGACATGAGTTGTTTCTTAAAGGTTTTTCAAAGCAAATTTTCAGAATTGTTGCTCGGCATTTTGACATTTACCAACAAAAAGTTAGTGAGTCTAAATAACGGCTGAAGTGTTATCACACACAGAGATCAAGCAGCTGCTTTGTGGCGCAATGGCGTGGCCAATTAGTCGACTAACGAACACAAGACGTGCGTATGTGTGTTTAAATGTTTGAATAAGGGAAGGGGCTAATAGATTTCTAAAACAGAGACTTTCGAGGCGGAGCTATCGATGAACTGGGAGGGGACATAATTATGACAATGCCTTCCTCCATAACAGGAAGTGTCATACTATTTTTGATTTAAGTACATGCGGGAGGAGTCGCGGGTCTTTTCTTTGAATTGATGTTTCATTTAATGGAAATTAGTGCTAAAGGTTAGCAGGAAACTGAATCCAATTTGCTACTGTATGGTGAAAATTAATTACCTCATAAAAGACGTCTTAAAAACAATTAACTCGTGCTTTAATATCGAGTTCATATCGGAAACCTGAAGTACTATAGTTCTAAAGCATTAAACTCTCCGAAACCTTTGGTTTTATAGGCATAACATTCCTTGCATTCATAAACAGCCAATTTCTGAATATTTCCCGAATTAACTGGAAGTCAGTAAAATCCTGGAGTATTGTTTTAATAGCCTACTAGAAATTTACCTGTACATGTTGAAGGTGGTAGAACAAGTTTTAATAACTTTCTGCCTCACTTCGCCATTTTGTATTTAATCGCCATAAAATTTGTTATACAGTTTGATATTTACATATTTTTTTGAGAAAACAAATAACAATGAGAAAAAACAAAATAGAATATATCATTTCAGTAAAATTTTACATTTTCCTTTTTTAGATAAAAAAAATAACAATGGTAATGAATGTAAAATAACTTTTAAGAATAATTCATAAAAATATACGTTACTACAGAAAAGGGAGGTAGTGTTTTATACGATTTCTAATGTAATCTATTAATAAAATTGGTCTTAGCTCCAAAGCGAGAACATTCAAGTTCGACTCCGGTAAAAGAGAAAGCAACCGGCGACGCCACCGCTTCACTCTATAGCCGTATCTAAACAGTGCAATTTCTTGTAGCTGAGCACTTTAATATTGCCTCATTTAAAACAATTTTATAAATCCATCTTTTGTAACGGAGTGCTGAAATTCTGAATATCCTTTATAAAATTGTGGATCCGGATTGCGATTCACTTTTAATTATACTTGTTTTACTATGTAAAGAAAAAAGTTCAAACTTAGTACTTAAAAATATCAATTACGTGGTCAATGAAATGATTTAATGTGAAACTCAAAACGGATGCGTATTGTGACTGTGGTTAAAATGAGACCTTGCAATCAATTTTATGATAAAAAATAAACGAAATAAATATTTTCAAATTTAACATTGCTCATAGGGGATAAAAATCCAAGATGGCCGCCAATACAGCAGACCCTTAACGGTGCCATTATAAAGTTTCATACTAAAATACCAACTGAGCAGGTTGTATTCATGTAAATGATTGTCGACAGTTTACTTTTGATTAGTGTATGTTCTGAAATTATCGCTTATTTACAATGAAAATATTGTTCGCTGACCTAATTAAATACGTTTTTCCTTATATATAAACTGTATATCTAAATCTATACAAAATGTATGCCTTCTTTGTCTAAGCAACAGCACTTTTCGTAATATGATAATGTGCATTACTACTGAACAACTTTAATTTTCTTTGTATTTGAAGCTCACAGATTAATAAACACATTTAAAATCGAATACGTCACAGGTGAAACTTTTATTAATCCTCGCGCGTGTGGAATTAAACGACAAAATTACCATAAAAACGTGCTCCAAAGATTTCTTATAAGATTTAATAAATACTCATGGAGCTTTAGTTTTGCTTCCATCGTTAGTTAAACCATTGTAATTATAATTTCCAGTAAAACCCTTTGAAGTATTTGCAAAAATACAGAATTGACTGTTGCCTATATTAGAGCTTTTGCAAATAGTTTCTAGTTGTTATCAAATCCACATTATCTCTCATTTGAAATCCAGTCATGCGGAATGGTTCCAACAACGAAATATGCTTTTACGATTCATTATTAAAAGTATGTTGTACTTAAATTGAAACTGGAAACGTTTTTATTAAAATTAATGAAAGTTACGAATTTTATTGGTACAATGTTTGTTCAAAGTCAAATTAAATAAAACAAATGAAACTAAAATATTTACTCGAAGCAATAAATTAAAAATTAATGTTTGCATTACGACCGATCAAATTTATCATCTAACTTAAATCTAAAATGATACTTTTTTAAGTTCCGCCTATATAAATAAAATTTCTGATTTTGTACATACTGAAATAGTTTTAGATTTGTTTAACAATTAATATATCTATACGTTTTTATTTATTGATCATAAATTACAGTTTCCATCGAATTTTCGTTTCTGAAACCATATTTTTAAGTTATTCAATGAAATTGAATATATTTGTAATACTACCAAAATATGATATGTGTGAACCTGTAATATGTACATTAATTAGAGAGGGTAAAAGTGTAAAATAATAAATATCGAGAGGTAGAAAGAAGCTGAGAAAGATTTTTGCGAAGAGATTATATTTGTACCTTGACACAAACAAACGTTTTCCTTCTTTGACGGATTCATCGAAGCGAATAAAACTCCGAACCTGGACTTAAATCGTTAAACCATAAATCCACATTATGCTAATTCTTTGGTCATGTGTTCCCTCAGTTTGTTTGCCCGCAAATCTGGCCACAGCTCGGAACATGCAGCCGCAATATAATAGGCAGTTGATATTTTATACTATAACTCGTCGTTGATAAACACCCTTTGCTTATCGCACCGTGTAAAATTCATTTCGCGAAGGGTTGCCTTATTATTTTATATTTTTCACTCACCCTCGCGAGGGTTAAAACACATTAGTCTATATTCTATTATTATTTTCATCCTGCGACGATTCGACGGAAGGGAACAATAGATGAACTACTTCATTATTAATCGGAATTGACGCCTTTTGTCGATGGAAAGTTATTTATTGGGTTATATAATCTTTATTTAGGGTGATGAATTCGAAAAAGCAACTGTTGCCGGACAAAGTATGTTTAATCTGGGCTTTACTTTTGCTTGATCGCAACATGTACTGGTTGAGAGAAGAATGTAAAAACTGAATTTCCAATGCTTCTAATGACAACTTCTACCAATTGTTTTTTTTTACAGAGAGCTAAAACAGTTTAAATAGGAATATTATTCTGTGTTTGCGTATTTATTATTAAGTATGTTAAATTAGTCTGTTATATAGTTTAGTCTGTTATAGGTAGGCCTAGTCTGTTAGATAGTCTGTCTATAGCATTGTTTCAATAAAATCGCATCAAACAAAAGTTTTGTATATAACCGCAATATACACTTATAGTAATTTCTGTTGTTTGTTGTTTATTAATATTTGTATTACAATTAAGACTCTACGGTAAAGAAAAAGTGGTAAAGCTTAAATATTGTTTATCTTCAATTTAGTTTCAACGTAAATTTTAGAGTTATTAAAAACAAATAAATAAATATACAATCGTTAGCGAAATATATAAATCATAATTTCCGGATAATAATCTTCCGACCAGGAGTAACTCCTCTGGTAATAAGTTATTGTAAGACTCTGTTGTAATAAGTTATTGTGATATGTAATCAGTGAAATTTGAAAATGTATTGGTTAGCTAATAACCACTAGGGGATAAAAATACACTAGCAAATTTTCACCTCCTTGTTGTAGTACTTCCACGAAGGTTTTAATCAGGGGGGGGGGGGTAAATTTCACTAGTGTATTTTTACCAGGGGGTAAAAATTTCCTGGGGGTAAAAATGCACTCTTACAACGGCCTGAAGTACAACTTGTGTATACTACACGATCCCATTCGCGTTGTTATTACCTCCTCATAACTTAACGCGCCTCTATTATATAGATAGAAAGTCGTCCTATGATGTTCCATAAACAATTTCTAAGATTTACATAATACCGTTTGAATGATTGACGGGTCCAACAATCATCCTGTGGAGGAGGAGACTTGAAATGTGGCGTGATAATAGGTCTCATAATAATCTGGCATAAAAATTGGTACAAATAAAGATACAAATAAACTTGTATTCGAAGGACTTCAGGGCGGGATTGGTTAATTTTTAACTCTTTCTTTTGTAAGATACGAACATTTTCTCATAATATATTGTCAAATTATTACTTTCTTATGCCTTATGACGTAACTTGAAGTCAATATTCATTCTGAATAAAAATTGAACGCAGCCATAATTATTTTAATCCATAAATCAGAGCGAAGTAACGCACTCCCATTGTCATTGATACCCCACATGACCACGTTGGAACTTCACATAGATGTTTCTTAATATTGATACGTTACTTTTATATGGATCATTAAAATATAAACAACAGAAGTTAGATCCCACAAAAACGTAAATGTGAAAAACAAGCCAAAGTCCTTTGACCAGCAACATAGGTTTACAGTTTAAGGGCCACTTAGCCTTAGCTCTTAAGCTTAGTCTAATTTAAAGCGTGAACTGATTCAAATATATTACTCATCCTCGTAAAGATTTTCTAGTTTTTAACTTGATAGGGGTTTCTTTAAATTATTTTGCATATTTATTGATTTTAATGTATAAACACCCTTCAATGTTACATTGTAGAATTGGTTCTTTCTTATGAATCTTAGAAAGCCAAATTTCAAACTCCAGTCGACCATTCTTCAAAGAGTTGAGACCCAAGCTCCGGGACCTGCTCTGGCGGATTGGTTCGATGTGTCTTACAGATAATAATTGTGAGGCGAAAACTGCTAACAACTGTTTCTGAGTA
>JAGFPH010000019.1:1770719-1782766 GCA_018207615.1 Philaenus spumarius
GTATGTATGTCTGTATGTAGACAAAGCTAGAGAGAAAACTATTCGATCGATTTCAACCAAATTTGCACCAGACATGTCCAGTACGCCTGTATAGATGCACGAAAAAGGGTTTTGAACAATTTTGAAAAACAACCCCCTTTTTGGCCAAAAAACCCCAAAAAATTAGTTATTATTTTTTTATAAAAAAACGGCTCTAACGATTTTGATAAAATTTGGCTTATTTGTAGCCTTTAATGTGCCCTACCATATACAAAAACCCGAATCTTTCTAAAAATTCTCGTTTAGCTAGTAATAATAATAATAACTGATTTTTGGGGTTTTTTGGCCTAAAAGGGGTTGTTTTTAAAAAAAATGTCAAAACCTTTTTACGTGCATCTACAAAGACCTAATTGACGTGTTGGGTGCAAATTTGTTCGAAATCGATCGAATAGTTTTCTCTCTAGATAATAATAATAATATGTATTAGTTAATCTCCATCTTAAATAAAAGTATACAAAGCTAGAGAGAAAACTATTCGATCGATTTCAACCAAATTTGCACCAGACATGTCCAGTAGGCCTGTATAGGTGCACGAAAAAAGGTTTGGACAATTTTTGAAAAACAACCCCCTTTTTGGCCAAAAAACCCCCAAAAAATCAGTTATTATTTTTTTATAAAAAAACGGCTCTAACGATTTTGTTAAAATTTGTCTTATTTGTAGCCTTTAATGTGCCCTACCATATACAAAAACCCGCATCTTTCTAAAAATTCTCGTTTAGCTAATAATAATAATAACTGATTTTTTAGAGTTTTTTGGCCATAAAGCGGGTTGTTTAAAAAAAAAATTCAAAACCTTTTTACGTGCATCTATAAAGACCTAATTGACGAGTTTGGTGCAAATTTGTTCGAAATCGATCGAATAGTTTTCTCTCTAGATAATAATAATAATATTTATTAGTTAATCTCAAACTTTAATAACAAACTCTCCTACCCCACCCTACAAGTCACAGTGAATCTGTTTAGTAATTTAAATGTGTTTGTGAGAAAGTATGTGCCAGTTCCTGGTACCGTTTATTTATTTAGGAAATATATCTAATAGGGTGTGGATGCTTATTTTTTTTACGGGAAAATGTGTTTAAACTAATATAATGCACCGTTAACAATTTAGCTATACAGAAACTAATTACACAAAACAACCTAAACACGTACAATTTGATTGTAGTATGTGCAAACACTTACATGATTTTATTCTAACTATAAACGCTTAAGGAACAATCAGATCTACCAATTAATGAAATCTCAACATGTTCTCTGCAGGAAACAGTTTCGTAGAACTGGAGCAAGTTTCATTAGGGCCGGGCGTAAAATGTAATCTACAAGTTCGTAACATGCCTGGAATTCCATCCAAAGTGATCAAGGCAGTAAACTATGGCCGGTCCCCCCTACTTCTGTACAGTAAACTGTTAGTGGTGTGGTTACCCCATTAGCGGTTTTGCTAAATGGCTGATAACGGAAGACCGATAACAATGCCTTACATTCATTGATAACATCATTTAAATTGCAATCTGATACTGTCGGATACTTGATTAGGACCCGGTGATAAACTTAACTAACGAGAGTCTCAAGTTTATTGCAACTAGGACTTAAACACGTTAGATAACTTACCAATAAGCTTCACCCGCTAAGTCTTTTACCATATGACGTACCTATATTGTGAATGTCATTGTCTTTTACATTATCGAACCTAAGTGGTATCTTTAATTTCAAGGTTTTCTAAGTGGGTTGCGTTAACGTTTTTATAGCTTGTACGAGCACCTTAATATATATTATAAATATTCGAAATACTTCGTTTTTTTAGCTTTTTTAGGTAACTGTGTCTGTTGGCACATTGTACTTGATTTCATAGTTGTATTTTCCCAAGTGAAAATTTCTAAATATTTCTCTGCCATTAAGTTTAGCTTTATGTGAAATTGAATTCATGAAAGTACTTATTGTTGAAATATTTATTAACACTTTGTTTATAAATGTGTAGTACAAATCTTCTGAGACTCTAATGCAATTAACCTATTTCAATCAAGTCTCCCAGGTTTTGCGGTGATATATTAATTTGTTTTCCCAAACTGTGGTTTAGTTTTGAAAGGCTTAAGTTTGTTTTCTCAAATTGCATGAAAATTAAAGAACAACGTTTGTTAAAAGAATGAAATAAGTTGAATATTTATGACTTTCTGTCTTGACTGACCTGGATTATTATCAAGGATTTATTGTCTAGAACATAAAAGAAAATTAGGTGCTGAATGTTTATAACACTTGATTCCTAAATGTATTTTTGAATAAAGGAAATAAAATTACAAAGTTTGTAGCAATTACATTCCTTTGCCAAGTCTTAATTATTAAAGTTTCTGGTGCAAGTTATGACTTCTTCGAGGAACAAGGGAAAATGGCCGCTCGCCAGAATGTATTAGCAATAAGATTTTATTTACTCTGCCTAAATCGGAGTTAGGCAATACTGCAATGCATCAAATCACATAATATAAAAGAATTTTTAAACGATAAAAACAATATTTTATTTTTAATAATTTATTATTGCGCCTCATTAAGAAAATATGAACAGGAGGAAGACTTTTAAAATCCGCCAACCTTACAAATAAATTACAATTTTTAAAATACTACATACATTTTCCTGTAAACGTGTAATGTACAAATTAAAACGTCAGAATTAAATTAACAAAAATAACGACATATTGAACTATATTATTAAATCATTTTTAAGACAATATAAAACGCCATCGAAGTTCAAACTACACAAGGCGATAATTTTGCAATGGCGGAACACGTCTTCACTTTTAATTATTATCTGGAATATGGGGTTGTATTGTTTTATTTCGCTGGTCTTTCACGAGCATCCTACCAAACCTTTCATTAAGTGGATCCTAACCACCCCTTCCCCCTCTACCTATCGATTATAATCAACATACTTGAACCCCCTCTCTTTATCTTAACGGCGGCCATGTTGGTTGTTGGTTGACAACAACCCTTATGCGGGACAAACGACGGCGCATTGTTGGAACCGAAACTTATTAACATAGTTCATTATTTCGGAACTAAATTAACGCGTTACAAATGGTTCGATATAGCGTATGAATTTAACGAGTCTATCAAAGTTTTGAAACCGTCACGCGTCGGTGTTTCATTGTTAGCCCTAGTAGGACTTGGTGACCTGTAATTTGCTGGGGTGGTCAGACGGAAAATTAAGAAAGACAAAAGGGAACTCCGGTAGTATTACATGTCTAGACGTTCCTCACTGTAATCAGTAGTAAGATAATTGCCCAAGATTTAGAGTCTACTAATTACTGGACCTAAAGTTTCACCTGTAGTTTAATTATTGTAGTTGTTCGATGCCTCTAGACGAATATTGCATCGTAGAGGTTCTAATTAAACATTGTTAATTGCAAATTAGACTTATACCAAACTGGATTTATTCTCCACGATCATTGTATTTGTTGTTTTATACTGTTTCTTTCACATTCAAAAACGTGAATGATGAAGTTTTATTTTATTTTTGACTAATTTATTGCAAATAATAAGCGTTATTAATAATGAACGAAATGGTAATTACGTAAAAAAAAACTAAACAAAGTAAACGCCACAATCTTTGTTTAACAGTAAGCCCACCATGCTACTCTTATTTTCGATTTGAAAATGTTACTTCCCTTCGTATTTTATATAATATATAGGCTATTTGTGAATCTTGTTGGTGGATATGTATTTAAATACCATAAATTTAATATTAAAATTTCGAAATTTTGACATTCAACTACAAGTATTATTCTTTCTTTTATTATACTTTTATGTTAGTCTCTTACAGGATTTACTGCAGTCCCCTAAATATCAGGATTTACTGCAGTTCACTGATATTATATGTATTTTAAGAAATTGGTAATTTTGCATATTATATTATGTATTATTAGGCTACCTTTTTGCTACGATTTTTTTGTATATTGTATTTTTACGATATATATAAAACAATAAAGTCTTACTATACAAAATGTTTGTGGGAGCCTTCAATAAGTTTCACCGCTTTAATTCTGACTTAAAATAGCAATGTTTTTGTTAAATATTTCAATGCTTGAGTGCTGTAATTGTGTGTGTGTGGATTTTGGTGTTTTGTGAATATTGACGAAACAGAAATGGATCATTAGACAACGTGAAAATGTCGTTAAATTAAAGCGGTGAAACCTTCCTGCTAAAATATATGGTGAGTTTATTTTATATGCAATATAAATTTTTTTATATTATTTATGTGATTAGTAAAGTGTAAAACTAATTAGGTTAATAATGAAACATATTTCACTCAAAAATCCATTAATAAATAGCTTTAAAATATTTAAAAAGGATGTTACGTTCTTGGAAATCCAACTGTCCGTTATAACTTTGTATTAATACGAGTTTGTGGTTTACTTCCTAAGAATTGCCATGGAATGCCATCAAATTATCGGAATTATGTGCGGGTCAATAAGAAACTTACACAATAATAAAAAAGCGATAGACGATTTTTAAAGGTAGTCAAATACAGTATGTTGTTTTTAAGTTAAACAATAAGATAACTTTTGCCGTTTATATTATAAAATGAACTTTTTAATGATAAGGGTTTGCTATTTAAAAATTAACGTAGACAAACAATGTAAATCATTAATTAAATTTAAGATTATTTTTGTCACTAAACATAATGTTTTTATTTTTAGCCTAAATATATGACGGTTGAAACATTCGCCACTGAGTTTTTAATTCATAAGTACAAATGTTACACAACCAACTTTAAATGGGAGTTCCAGGATACATTTGCCATATCTCCAGCAATTTCTCCATATGGAAACCAATTACAAATTGTTTTAGGAACCCTAGGATAAAGGGCATTATATTAAGGTCTGTTTATTCTTGAGTATTGTTTTACATCTTTAAACAAACAAACAAAAATTTTTAGTTGACCCCTTTTTTTATCCGATGTTAAATTGTGTAATACCGGTCACCTAGTTTTAACTACAAAATTCTGGAGGTATATAAATTTAAGTTTTTTGTAACTTTGTTACTAATCTTACTTATTTATTAAAACAGTGGTCAAATTATATCAATCGCACTGTAAAAAACACATTTATAAAAACACATATTCAATATTTTATCCCGTATTATACGAAACCTAAAGTTGAAATCCTCCTGCGTAAAGATCGTGTCTTATGTTAAAACAACACGAAAATGGGCTAAAAGACGGAAGAGGTTTACTTATACGGAGATTTGATTGGGTTTTATAACTAAGTGGTGCAAAATTTAATAGATTCTTTCCCATCCCCGAAATTGGCAATAAAGTAAATTGTTTTCTTTTGGAATGAGTTGAAAAGTTAGAGTGAGTATTATTAGTTAGAGACCGATCATAGACAAAGGAAAATATTATTAGACATCATATGCTACACTGGAATGTCCCTTGTCTTTCTTATTTGATTGTGTCATCTTGAGTAATAGCGGTCAGGTTAGGCAGTAAATGAGGCGAAAAAGTAAAGCGCCACGAACATTCTTTACTTTCGTCTTTTTTCAACGTCGCAAGAGTTGGAACCGAAACACAGCTGTCTCCCCCCCTCCCCTCATCCTAAGAAAGAAACATCCATTTATAACTCTTGCCAAAATTACTTTAAAATCAGTGTTTTGTTTAACGAAGCATAAAGCAAGTACATCAGAGAAAACAAAAATCTGAAAATTTATTTGGTTTCTTGATTTAATTAATTCTTTCGCTTTATTTTAAATAATATTTAGCGGAATAGAATATTCATCGCTTATAATTTGATTACTTTTCTGATTAATCGATTACACGTTTTAGGTATTAATTATAAAAACCCATTCTTTCTAAAAATATTAATTTTTTAGTTGGTTTTGAAAGGCGTTGAAAATAAACGCTCTTTCAATTTAAGTGTTATATTTTTATAAAGTTCAACTCTCTTTTAGTAAAATCTCTTCTCCACTCTCCAATTACAAGTTTTATGTCAATTTTTGAGATCGCTAACATGTTTACGTATAAATGAAAACACTCCAGCAAATAAATCAATAGTCAGGTCGAAAATTACACAGTTACGACTACGAAGACAAAGACAGGAACAAATTTGCAGAGAATAATAATTGTATGTTGGGCACCATTGCTCTGTTTTCGAAATACAAAAGATAGGAACATCAAATACAAACTTTTTTTTTATCTGGACTTTATTATATATTATGTATTGTGTTTCTTAAAATATTTCGAACGAATAAATTATGTGCATACTAAAAAGATGTGCTTAAGGAAATTATCCATGCAAAATGATGACGCAGAAGAGAGAGACAGATAGAGCCGGTAGTAGACAAGACGGTTAGACGAAGAGTAGCGACGCGGCGTGAAGAACCTCAGCAGGATTACAAGGCTGACCATCAGGTAAATCTTCGCACGTGCAGTGAGGGTGTTGAAAAGTTTTACAAAGATAAATTAAGTATTATGTATTTGCGGGTGTTTGGATGCAATAAACTGTATACGCACTGACAGAGCCCGACTCCGTTCCCCATTATTAGCCTAGCGGCGGCCGGTCCAATCTTCCTTGGCAATCTGCCTTCTAACTTCTCCTTGATGAAATTCTACATGTATACATCAGATAATGAATGGAATTACTATAATACCATAATGTTTCTTGAGCATCCATATAGCATACTTTGTTGAACAGCTTTCTACAGAGAAAGTATTAACAAGGGACTATGATGTTTGCTGTTTTATAATTGGAAATAATGAATATAAACAATTACCATCTTTATTCGTTAATTTGTGCTATGGTAAATATTCGAATCAATTTTTAATTTAACTAATTTACGGTTCTTTGTGTTTATTGTATGTAAATACAAAGGCCTCTTACTCATAAAAAATATATACATATATAACATAACATTTTATTTGTGAGAAATATATTATCTCAGAAGTCAAACATAATATTTATTTGTATAATAAATCATATAATATTTATATTACTCTTTCAAAACTTTATCATTGAGAGACAAAAAGAACTTTATTGTCCCCCCCCCCTCCGCCTCCTTTATAACAAAACGCATCGTGGGTTGAATTATATCGCACCTGAACTACATATTTTGACGATTATGTAAGTTTACATATTGTTAAAGTAAAAAGTATTTAAAACTTATTTAGTGAGATGAGATGTCAAACTAAAGCTGTCTTTAAATAATCGTAAATAATTGTATCTTGGATACAAGCTTTTTTCATTTACTTCGCAAAATCCGTATAAATTAAGGTTATTGTATTTTCAAACGTTCTACATTTACTTGTTAACTGACAGGACAGGTGTACTAGGTCACATGACCATGGCACAGTGTTTTTGTAAAAAGAACCTTGAATAGTAACAAAGATATTATTTTTTGTAACTGAACAAATTTAAGGCTTTAAAATCATAGACCAGGTTTAATTTGTATCGTTTACTTTCATGTAGTTTTGTAATGTAGATGTTTATGTTGTGTGTTAGTATTAGGTTTATTGTTTAACTTGACAATGTCACATGTTTTCCAGCTCTTGCTGGCTTTGTAAAATGTATCTATGACAATAAAGAAATTTGAATTTGAATGTAGTAAGTTAGTCTTGGAAATTATAACAACAACATAGCCTACATAGCAGTAAAGAAGAGATATTACAACTTGAAGTAACGTCACATGAAACTATACAATATAAATCTTGTTGATGATGACGTATTAAGTAAGTTCAACGAAAAATACTTTATTTACAATTTTAAATGGGAGATTTACATATCACATTTCAGCAAATACTTTTACAGCCTATAACTTTACGTTTCGCGACAACCATTTCGCACGTACAGCAAAATATTTTGTGAATTTTCCAAGATATTTCCCCCGACAGTCGGCGATAGAATATTTTGTCAAGCTATAAAATATAACATAAAGGTTAGAACAGGGCTGCGATGGAATTCAAATACAGTATTGCCTCTGTTGGTGAAAATATATTCCAAAACGTTTTACCGTTTATAGTTTTATTGTTTAATTTAAAAATTGACTGAAGCTTAATATTAGTATAGATATTTATACAGTAAGAAATCATTACTTTGTCAAATTTATTCACGAAATGTGTTACTGAGTTATCGATCAACTGTAAAGTCTCTCCACGTGAACTCCGTCTCAGTTAAATTTAAGGATGCAATTTCACAACAGACATTGTCTAATAGTTTTCAATATTTCAAGTGTCTGCACTGAACAATATATTGCGTTGTTTTCTTGATAATAGAAGTCGAATCACCGTGGCCTTGGTATAAAGGATGCTGGTACTTGTCTAACACAGTACAATATAAATTTCAAAGAGCCAAGAATCAGATGTAATGATCGGAAATATACTTTACCGTACAAGACGCCCCGGCGTTTCTGTCGATATACCGGCATCGATTAATCCCTTCTCGACACAATATCGAATACAATTAATAATAAAATAAAGTTAATAAAACTGTTGAAAGTCCGTTGTTGCGATAAGACGTTGCGCATATATTACTGTCTTGTCGGTCGAAATGATTAGAAACTTGTACTGTCATCGGATGGTATATGATGTCTGCCATTTCTGCGTAGACACATTCCGAACTTGTTGTACGTCAATAATAATACAGACAAATGTATGTATGTGTACAGAGTGCAATATGTTCCCTGCTGGAATCGTTATTTAAGTTTGTTGTGTGATTCATGTCTGTTACTTTTTTGTACATTCTGTGTGCAACGCAAACAACAAAGAAACCCATATTTCTCTTACTCATACTTTATTGAGTATATGTATTTAATATGAATGAAATAAAGCCCTGCGCTTTTTATCTAGGCGGGATTCTTTAAAATCAACGATAGATACTTAAATATCTCCCCAAAAACAGATTAGAAAACTCCGTTAAAATTTCAGTTCCGATGGCTAGGAGGAGATTAAATTATTTTAACAATTTAGTTCACAAGTTCGATACTGCATTATACTAATTTGTCAAGGTTCCATCCCTCAAGTTCAAAATATACTTTCGTGTATGCAATTAACAACCTAAATATATATATGTATAGATTGGATACATATGTTTTCAGATTTAATTAAAGTTATTTCATATTGATATACAGTTTTACATCTTTAAACAAAACAATTGGAGAACGTAATTTGGTTGATGATGAAATCAGCATTGTTGCACACAGAACTGTGTTTAGCTAGTGTCAATTATAAGGAGAGTTTAATACTTCACTATGTTTATCTAAAGGGAAGTTTAAAAATAATTTTATTATTACACAAAACATCATTATAACAGTGGCGTCGAATCGAAGTATTTCTGTACATATTACTTTAATTTCTTCTAAGTGTGCTTTTTTGTTACGTGTATATATTCACCTTCGATTTATACTTAATGTAATATTGCCTTGATAAACGTTCACCTTTGGTTTTATCGCGAAGAATTCAAACGTGATTTGCCTATAAAAAGTAAGTAGGGGCATAGTAATTGGTAATTGCGTGCTAACGACATTTATAGGAAATAAAATAACACAGTTGTAACACGCGACATAAAATGTTCATAATTTCTTTTGTTTTGTGGAGTTTTTTCAACGAAAATAAATAAATGTACTAATTTTAATAAATAAAAATTTGCATCAAGAACTTGTTATTTAAAAACTCTGTCTTTATCTTTTCTCTCGACCATGAACAAAATAGGTCTACAGAATCAAGTTGTGTGTTTAAAACGACATCCACTTTAGAGTAAAATGTATTAGTATGCGTATGCATCTCTAACTTAAACTAATGTAGTTATGCATTCCATGTATATGGTCTTAGTACGAAACTACCTTACAAGTATTAAATACTAAAACTATTGATGTTTTGAATTTCCATTTTAACCCAGTAAAAGTAACCCGGCTCTATTTAAACATTCCTATATTGGCTACTGAATTTAAAGTCTCATTACTTAAATTTTATAAAAAAATATTTTGTGAACAATGAGGAGTACAGTAAACTACACGCAGAAAAGCCAATGACTGTAAGAGGAATTGAACCTATGAATAAATAGCAAAAGATACTCCGTATCATCTCAGTTTCATTAATACTTAGTAATTAAGTTAAAGTAAATATTAAAGCTATCTTCCACCTAAATACTTGTTCGCTTTTTTTAATGACTACATTTAAAACATATTACATTTATTTGTTACAAGCTGCTAGCATATCCACTTCCATTAGGTATTGTTTCGAGCTTGTCCTCATGTGCATACCTCAAACCAGTACTGTTTTGCCACTATAACACCTTATGTCTATAGATCAGCCATTCCGTTAAATTTAAACTGAAAATAGTCATAACAAAAATACTAAATCATTTGTATTTATTTAATAGTAGCATCATTTGTAGTCTAAATAAATCTGGCGCCTTCGTTTTAGTCAGAGACTATGTTATTAAATACCTTGGAGTTTTAAACAGAAAGGTTATAAATTAAACCGACCAGAAGCCTACAGAATTAGACACCGAAAGTATTTATAGTTTGGACGCCGTCATAAATCAACAGGATTATTTTTTGTAAAAAACAAACTGTAAACTGAAAAAGACACATATCTAACGTTTTAATTTTGTCTTCTGATGATCTCTGGTGAATATTTTCAAGCGTTTTAAAAATAATTACTCTTGATTTATGTTTTTACAACTTCTTAAAAAAAAATTTTTATGAAAAATGAATAGAGTTTGTTGTGCTTTTCTTTCTTTTTGCGTCTTTAATTTTCAACATATTATACTAATAACTTGGTAATACTTTTCAGGAAAATATTCCATTTTACTAAGTTTATCTACTTTTGTTTCAGGTATGTTGGAACGCTAGGATACCAATAGATCTACCAGTTTTAGCTATAGACTATGTAAGTAACAGTTGTTTTAGTCAGGTATAAAACACACTTTCCCGATAAACCGAAATTGAGAGAAATGGATGGGGGAAAAAGGGGGATGGGAATGTGAGATTACCTTCATAAAACGTATTGGAAGAGTGGTGTGAGGGGTATATAGTTGACTGAACACTCACTTACTTCTCAAGCGGAATTCCGTTGAACAGTTTCCAGAGGAATGCTTCAAGTAATAAAATTGAATATTGATCGCCTTTTGCCCAACCTATTCACCAACCAATTTTAGAGAAATTAACTTAGTCAACGATTAAATGAGAAATTAAATTTAAATGGTTCAACGATTAGTTGAAGACTGGCACGGAATAACCAGTAGAATAGTTCCTAAACACTGTTCCATTGTCAAACCATTTGAATAACTTGCAGTAACAGTTCATGTTGATTAGTAAATAGAAAGCTCAAAACAAAACTGATTGGATTTGTAAATGTTATTTAACGTTGCTTCTATGCCTCGAGTGGTATATTTGTCAATAGATGTATATAGGCCTATTCCCCACTCCGTATATTTCCATCCACTGATGGGATCATCCAATATATTTCATAGCTCACTTTCATTCTACCGTCAGAAAAGGGTGACTTGTAACCAAGCACCTCGTAATCATGCAAAGAGTAAACCATCGAACAGTATCAAATTCTTGTTTATTTTTACGTAAAAACAGTTTGTACTGGATTACTAAAGTTTATCAATATAGAAGTATAGGTTTGTTATTATATATGGTCTTTGAAATTGCGTTCATACAAGCTCTGCTCACTTTCAACATAATTATTATAAACATACGAGTCTATGAGTAGGAAACTTTGAATATTCATCTGTACAAACTCTGCTCACTTTCAACGTATTGTTAACTTACTAGTCAATGAGTGGACAACTTTGAATTTTCATGTGTACAAATTCAGCTCACTTTCAATGCATTGTATACATACCAGTCTATAAGTAGGCAACTTTGAATTTTCGACTGTACTCGCTATGCACACTTTCGACTTTTGAAATTTCGTTTTAATAAACTATGCTCATTTTCGACATTTGAATTTTCATCTGTACAAACTCTGCTCACTTGCAACGTATTGTAAACTTAAAAGTCAATGAGTGGACAACTTTGAATTT
>JAGFPH010000019.1:1783252-1826270 GCA_018207615.1 Philaenus spumarius
ACACTATGCTCACTTTCGACATTTGAATTTTCGTCTGTACACACTATGCTCATTTTCGACATTTAAATTTTCGTCTGTACACTTTATGCTCACTTTCGACATCTGTATTTTCGACTGTATACACTATGCTCACTTCAGACATTTGAATTTTCGTCTTTACAAACTCTACTCAATTTCAACGTATTATAAACATAGGAGTCTATAAGAAGGCAACTTTGAATGTTCGTCTATACAAACTCTGCTCACTTTCAATGTGTTTTAAACATATTAGTCTACGAGTAAGAACTTTCAATCTAACAAACAATGTGGTCGTTTTCTTTTATGGTGGTTATTTATTGTTTCTTTATAAAGTGATTACAATGTGTTATAAAAAAGTTTAAAATATATTTGCAATATTATTTAAGTTTTTTTCTCTTGGAATCATTCAAGTGAATTTAACAATTGAAAAGATGTTTTATTTTCATATCTTTAATTTATTTTATGTCTATCAATCGTTCTACCGTAGTGTATTGTAGCTTTATAAGTCTCATAAAAAATGTATGTTTCCCTTCTTTGTTAAATATTTTATTTTCAGATGTACGGGTACAAAGTTACGAAACTAATACAGAATAAATCAAGAATTAATTAACGCATGGTTTCTTCACAAGATCAATTATTTCTAACTATTTATTGCCTCTACTTTTACTTCGGAACTTTTGCTCTGGAATAACGAAACAAAACAAATTCTTGCACGTCGGCAAATACTTCCTCGTACCACCAGCGGGTAAGAGTAAATGAGCATTCCTGAGATGGTATTAATTTACTCTGTTTAAAATACTTTTAATTGTCTCCTCTGGTGGATTTTTCGAATACAATTTTGAAGCTGTGTCAGTAAATAAACGTCATTGATGTCTGCAGTATGTAGGGTATGTACATTAACTAATGATACGCTTAATGGTCCATTAAGCAACTCGGTTTAAACACATTTGTAGAAGCTACTTTGTACTGACATTTTATTTGCTAAACAATCACGTTCTCTTGTTATTTGTAAACTAGACAAAATGTTTCAAGATAAACAGCTGATATTTATTTTATTCGAGCAGACAGATTATCCTTTAGTTTTAGCTAAGTAGTTGTGACTTTAAGGTATGATTATGAATATAAAAATTAATAAGCTTTAGAGAATGGGGCTTCAAAATCCGTTTTACGTACAAACATTAATTGCTCAACCAAATTTTTCAAACTATTATAATTTGAAATGTTCACTTGATTTTTTAATTTTTAGTGTGCTTTACCTAGAAATAAAAAACTGAACCCTTTTTCAGTCGCTTGCCCTTCTGACGCCATAGCCTACTTTCTCCGGAACATATCTAGGAATCACAAATTAATTTGCTTATAAAGCTTGCTAACCGTATATATTTCAACAATCAAAGCCGAAACATATTTTACTTTATATTTTGTAGTGTGAGCAAATTAGATACCCTAAAAATAAATATTTTGCTATTCTGACGTGTATGTTATATTATGAAAGGTTTTTATAAATTAAAGGACATAATTGTTATTTTACATAATTTAGAGAACTAAATACTCTGAGATTGAAGTATCTATGTTATAATATATTCTAAAGATTTTATGACTGAATATTTTAAAGACGGTTGGCATTACAGAACCCTTGGCTCGTGAGTCCGCTCAGACTACTTACAGGGTTTTAAATCTAAAGTGAACTATGTTTTTATTATAATCTTTTTTTTTTATTATTAAATTATTCCTAATTTATTTTATTTAGAAATATTTTATTTTCACTAACAGTAATTGTTTTATAGTTTACACTTTTGTTTTAAGATCTATAAATTTGTATAAAATAGTCAATATTTTTGGTAGAAAAGACTTGAATAGATTAACAGAGTGAGTTTCCATTCAAGGCTGTTTTAATTAAAACTTCTCTAGAAGTCTATACTCGGTGTTTCTTCAGATGAACTAATTGCGAGCTTTATAATCTACAACGATTTATGCTCATTCCAATGCGTTTTATTAAATCATTCGCGTTCTCAGCCTCTTCTTTCCTTATCGTTATCGGGAATCACTAATTGATTTCTATTGCTATCGGTAAATATCGCTAATTAGTTCTAGGTATTTGACTGATATTACTTCCATTATTGTATTTATTATATAATTTTCATAGGTTCAACATTATAAAATATTAGCCTATTTGAATATATTATTCTGTAACATTCTATATCATCTATGACTATATAAACCGGAAACAACATTTCTGATTGAGATTATCGGTTTACATTGTCTTTGAAATATCATAATTTATGTATAGTCGCAAATTGTCAAAATAACGCTGAGCTATTAATAAAATGTTACTTAAACTTAAGAAACAGCATTTGCAGTTTTAGTTGGTAGGTTAGCCAAACGTTTAAAGACAAATAGTATATGAAACAATCAACTCCTATAAAAACGAGCGTACGTGAGTAACGTATAGGCCTAATATGACAGCTGATTTCACCCATTATCTGTAATACTTAAACAAAGCCCAGCATAGATTATACTTTGGGGTTATGTTTACAACTTCAATCATTATAATTTCTTGTAAAGCTTATTTTTTTTAAATATTAGCTATAGAATTTAATGTATGCTATAATCCGTTATAAGATGTGATTTGATGTTCTAAACTGTATATAAAATACAACCTTTTATCGTCAATATATTCATTTATACAAATTTAAAGAAGAGATACCTATTAGTTTAACTTCGGAAACATTCGTACATCTTCGTATAACATATAAACATATTCGATTATTAATTGCTTCACTATAATATTAATAACATCTGAATCATTTGATCTATCAATATGAAATTAAGAGCAATAAAAGATAACTAGCTGACCCGTGCGAATATTTCGCAAGTTCAGAGTAGGCCTACATTTATCTGATTTAACACGTTGATTTAATTCAGTTAATTAAGTTTATTTATTTACATTGGTTTATAAATAACAGTTTCCCTATACAATCTTACAGTGTAAACAATCTAACAGCTGTCATGCTAGTTAAACAGATGGTTAATAGATGGCGCCTTTCATTAGGAACATACAAAGTATAATATAAACGTTTTTTAATCAATTCTTGTTATTAATACATGAATTTTAAGCTGTTTGTATATTTTTCCAGTGTAGCGGTTAAGGAAAGTTTTAAAATGATGCCTCATTCATGTAATTTGATGATGTATTAAGGAAGTTATGGCGTACCGACAAAAAAATGGCCTTGAGAAATAATATATGCGATATTTCTATCTTTCTTTAAATATAAAATATAATAACGTATATAAATACAAAATTTTTACAAATAGGCCTACAATCCTTATAATTGTATACTATACATTTACCGAGTTAAAAATTCCGGCAGCATAGTTAGGTAGACTTAGATAAAGTCTGTTGTTTTAAAATGTTTTTTTTTTTTTAATTAAGTATTTCTGAAGTGTATCTAATTAATCTGCCTGTGATTTTTCACGGGGCTTATTTGTAAAATGAACTGCACAACCAATCGCGGCAAACTGTAATAGATATTCCACAATATGTACCATTTACAGTAAGCAATAAAATAACTATGTTTAAAATCAATTAATTCGTTAGTGTAAAACCTGTATACTCGCACTCTTATCAAATACAAATGCAGTAGGTAATTTGTGTTCAATTTACCAGGTAACGTTTGGAAGGGAGGAGGTTTGTTATGTGTGGCGGGGTGGGGGATTTGACTGCTGAGTACACTACTACCCAGTCTGTTTTTTACGGTTATGTTTTTAAAAAGTTATGTACAATATTTATAAATAATTTATACAATATTTATAAATAATTTATACAATATTTATAACAATATATACAAAATTTATAACAATATATACAATATTTATAACAATATATAAAATATTTATAACAATTTCATTAAGTTGATTATAGTCCAGAAATAATAAAACACTACAATGTTTTTAGAAAAACGTTGTGCACTAGATAACGCGACTAACTTCTGTCACCGACTGTTTCGCTACGCTGACCTCCACGCTGTTAGCGCATGCGCATTGGCCGCCCCTGCTTCTGCGCATACAGCCAACCGCTTCTTCATATATAATATGTCCTTCTGTACAAGAAGTGTCAATGCGATGTTTATATTTCACCACACATTTGTCTGACCATGTTTCACTGAAATGGAACCAGATTTTGTTTTATTTAGTTCACAATGTTTATTCTAGTATAAAGTAAACACAGATTTTACGTTTTAAATTAAAATTTACTACAGTAAACCACCGTTTTGAATTGCCGTAACCTTTAATATCTGTACCAATACATTGTAGTTCAAAAGGAATTCCCTTTTCTCCCATACTAAGTCAGAAGCTATCAGATAAGTACAGGCCTATAGCCCTCGAGTCGAGTGGAACTGCTCACTAGCCAGTTTGACCTCAGGACATTGTCCACCATTTTAAGACCGTGTATTGTTTAAATATACGTTCCTTTCAGATGAAATAAATTAGTTTAAACATCTATTGCGCAAATAATTGTCTTTAGGCTACAATACCTTTTGTTACATTGTGTTATATTACATAGCCTACCAACTACTTAATTATCTAGTCCTGTATGTAATCAAATTACGTTTTAACCTTGTAAACAAATTCATCAATTAATAAAATGAATTTTTTTTAAAGTATACTATTTTTAAAGTTATTTTATTAGAAAATAAACATGTCATAATTTAATTGAAATATTTTTTCATAACGATTTCATAAAATATAACAGATTTTATGTTACAGATGTATATGTTACAACTCAAATTAAAATAAATCGACCACGCAGCTGGACCGCTGACGTGAGTTGAGCAAATTTCCAAAATTAAGTTTATATGCCTATGTTTTAGGGTTTCAACCAACAATTTGGGAAATAGGTCTACTCACGAAGGCGTTGAACAGCTGTCTGTGTGTACGCAATATATTAGTAGAATTTGTTTCCTCCTAGTGGCCTCGCGAGTTTGCATCACTTGGCTTTTAACTGGGTACTTTTATGGTATTTTACGTTTTTGTCGATTTTGGGGGAACCAAGCGAGCTATAAGGTCGCGTAAAAAAACAAAATGCGCAGAATAACATCCTACATTTATATTTTTAGAAAAAACTCTAAAAAAATTTCATTCTCGTAGTAAAAGTCTAAAAAAATAGTTACTTCCGGTCAAAAAACGTACTTCCGGTTGTTGGATTTTTTTGGCTAACGAACTCGTCCGAGCCACATAAACAACCAACACGTGTACCAAATTTGGACCAAATCGGACTTAAAATGCGGCCGCTAGAGTGCGAACACATATATATATATGAATTTTTTTGACACCCCAAAACGTGTTCTGGGGACCATGATCGGTGCTCATTTGCTACTCCCGACCTTGGGTCTCACCATAAGGGCCACTGCAATAGCTCATTTTTCCTATGGAAATTCGCTAATAACATAAACAGGATCATAAAAACAATTACGTTTACTTAATTCATAACACGATTTGCCACTTAATTTTCAAACTATTTTGGTTTGTATATAGGAATAATTGTTCGTACAAGCTATTCCACTGTTTAAGACAATTGAATTGTTTTAAACTATCCGGATAGCTGTTTATAAATAACCTAGTTTGTTATAAAGATGGGAAGGAGCGTATAGCACAGGTAAAATATTATTAAAACTATATTTGTTTGTATAGTTTTATATGTATCGCAGGTATAAACACCCTTTTGTTACTAATAACTTACAAAAGTAGGTATATTGTTTATGTGGACCCTGTTCATATTTATATAAGCTATTAATTACGTGTAATCAGGTTGCCTAATCAACGCCTTTATTCCAACAATCAGCTACCGTATTACCTTTATGTTGTTCATTCATAACAAAAATCTCATCCAGATGTTATGTAACTGTATCAAATTTCAAGCCTGTCGATTAATTAGTATTGAGTTAATCCTCGCCCTATTTAATTTGTTTGCACTGTCGCAAATTAAGCTAATAACAACTTTTAAAAAATAGGGCAAAGAATGAGAAGGTTTGTACATTGTCAGAAAACGGAGCTGAAACCTTGATGAAAATAGATGTGTAAGATGAGTTTTTAAAACATTTCGTTCTTTCGCTTTAAAAAAAATCTACTTCTTATAATATATTATTAGTTTTGTTAACAAAGAATATAAAAATAAAAGAAATAACTGTGTTCATAGTCCCTACTGTTATAGTTTCCTGTAAACACTATAATTGTATTTATAACTGATTGTTTATTTCTTATAAAAGAGGCTTACTTTGTAACACGTTATATATTTTACTTTTTAGTAGTAGGAATATTTTTTAACAAACCTTACTTAGGCATACAGACAGTGTTACAGTACAACGTGCAAAGTGTTATGTACAAAAAGCTTATAAAATGGCAGAAATGATTACATTGGCAAAAAAGGATTGTAAGCCACTTGTGCTCTGACATCGTAAGTAATTGGTTTAGCGTCTACATTTCATCTTTGATCCTTACTTAAGACCAGTTCCCAGGGGAACACACTCAAGTGGTTGTTTCTTGATAAAGTTTTATCCCAGCGATTTGCCGGGCAATTATATCGCTCCACCGTCCATTGCTTTCAACAATTTGTTCGCGCCGAGATAGGAAATTGACGGAGAAGGAAAAAATGAACCATGAAATGACTAATACTTACCTTTTATGTTTCGATTGAGAAATGTTTTAAAATAAGTGAGAACGATAAGGTTACATTTTTGGGCCAATGGGATGTGGTTTCTTTCTTGAATCAGAAATCAAGCGTGTAATAAACCTTAAAAATTTTAACCAATCACAATACAGACGTTTGTCACGCCGCGCAGACACATTCGTCATTGTAAGAACTTAAGGCCTAACAACAATCAATAAAGCTGCGGGGGTGTTGTGGATCTGATCCTAACATTTTAGTTTACCTTTAAAAACGTAAAATTATAATATAGTAAAATGTTAGCTTATAGTTTGTCTAGAAATCAACTATAACGTATGTATTACAAATAAACTAACTATTTCAGAAAATACAGTGGTATTTATAGAATACAGTGGTCACAGTGGTAGAGTATAGTATAAACGAGTTATATTGGTAGATAATATCTGTACTAATATTAAGAAAACTAACAAATTTCTTGCAAGAAACTACTTAACCTATTATTCAGTGTTTCTTCAAGTTGTCCTTTTTATACATATTCTATATGAGGTAAGAATCATTTTCGATTTTCAGAAATGATATGCTGATTTATAAATATAAAAAACCTGGAAAAATCTATTTATATAAAACAATTTACAATATAGAAACTAAAATTAATAATAATTAAGGTCTATATTGACAAAGTCGCGCAGAAAGGAGAGAAGAGTTACAAAGATATTTTTAAAATATAGAACAATTAATTAAACGCTTTCAAAAGTGAATTGTAATTTGAGTAAATTGTAGGCCTACTTTGTTTCACGAGTTTTAAAAATTGACCTTTCAAACAAGTACAAACACACGATTAAAAATAAATTCTAACGTAGGCCTATACTAATATTTAATTTAAATTAATGTATATCGTCATTATTATTATTATTATTATTATTTTAAATGCAAGCAGACTATACCAATGTTGCGTTTCTTAGAGAACGTCGCCACAAAAAACAAACTACGCATGTTTAACGTAAAGCAAAACAAACTCGGAACTTATCAAGTGATTTTACTTTACGCAGACTAACAAGCAGAAGAAGACATCTCGAGTCTATTCAGGAGAACAAATGTTGATTGTCAATCTGCTCTGAACGTCGGAAAAGCCGTAGTACTGTAATGTGAAATTCCCAGTCAATAAAGTTAACAAAGAAAAACTTTGTGAAAACAAATTGTTAGAGTATTTACTCCACAAAAGTTGAACGAACGTGTCTATGTTGATAAATGTTAAATATATTTTAATATTTCTAACCAAAAATATATCGCTTATGAAGTCAATTGGCTCGAACTTTTAAACAAATAAATGAGCTATTTAGAAAAACAAAAACTGTGATAAAACAAATAATATTTGAAAACAAATTTCAGTATTACTTATTTCTCAGAGTTTTCGATACGTTTTGCCGTTGATACATCCAATACATCAAATCCTGTTTCACTAAGAATGAACACGAGAATTGTAAATGTACAGAGTTAAACAAAATCCTGTTTCTGATAGATCACTTCTGAATCGTCCCAGGAGGTTATACTCTAAATCAGCTACAGAAAAGAAATAAGCTCTCAGAATCCATCTTGTAATGACAGACGCACAAAGAAACCCTTTATTGTCAGTAATTCCAGTAATGTAATAGCCTGTATATTGTAGCCTTTGTAGGGTTAATACGATATTTTGTAAGTATAATGATACATTATACAAGTACTTGTTATTTTAAAGTTCGAACTGTATTAATTGTGAATGCATAAAGGATGTTTTCATCTCGTGTTGGATTTCAGAAAAATTTAACGTCATTTAAAATACACACACAACTTTTAATATCAAAATATAAACTATTCTTAGACCAAATAAAATTGCACTTTCCTAATAAATGTTGCTTCTCCCTTACTACCTTACCTTACATTTTTCCACCCTCATTTTCTTAAATTTTATTTTGTACTATTAATATTATTCTTTTTAACTTCCCGCTACCAATAAAGGGAAGTTATTGATTTCGGTCCGATTTTCGAAAGTCGAGTTTTCATTAAATCTCCACGTTTTGAGGTCCCAGGAAGCCATTCTGACTATTCCCGCCGAGGTGTCCGACCGTGTGTGGGTGTGGATGTATGTGTGTAAATAAATTTTTGTCGTACAGTTTCTCAAAAACGAATCAACCGATTGAATTCTACGACATGTCATTCGAAAGGGTGTATCAAAACTTAGATCTGATTAGATTTGAGAGTTAATCCATCGAGCCAATCCGAAGAAATTTAAAAAAATAACCTAAATTTTTTTGGAATTTTATGTTTTTTAAAAATAACTTTAAAGCGTGCCAAAAAATCACTATAAAACCATGTATACATTTTTTGTGCTTAAAAAACTGCGTCGACTGCTTTTTTGAAAATGAAAATCGGACGACGCATTCAAAACTTATCGTTGTTTAAAATTTACAAATTTTCGTTTTTTGGTATTTTTTGGTATTTTTTTAACATATCTTCCAGATTTCTCAACCAATCAATATAAACTTGTACATTTTCTTTTAGTGCTTTAAAAACTGCGTAGAATGCTTTTTTAAAAATGAAAATCGAACGACGCATTCAAAAGTTATCGTTGTTTAAATATTCACAAATTTTCGTTTTTTGGTATTTTAACAAATAAACTCATTTTTAAGCGTTTAAAATTCAAACTAAGCGGGAAGTTCTAGGGTTGGCCTGCACGGTCAACCAATTTCCAGATTTTTTTTAATATGTTTTATTTTAATTGAAGCCCTACATAGTCTTTAAGTTATTTTTTTCTTTTAATAATTTGTAACAAATTGTGTGTGGGAGGAGGTGGAAAAAAGGAAAACCCCCTACCTCAAAAAAGTTATTCGTTCATTCTCTCTAATAGTGAGTGATAATATTGTAAATTAAATAATATTTTGTATTTTTGTTTAACTTTCTGTACCATTTTGTAATTGGTTAGTTGGAAGAGAAGACTTCGTAGTCCTAATCTCGCCTAAAATAAAGGCATTCATTAATTCTCCCTCTATCAGAAATAATATTTTCTATTTAATTTATTACTCTATAAAGACAACCCGAAAGAGAGGGACACTAACATCAAAACAGTTTTTCAATTTATATTTAAATCAGTGCTAAGAGAAATTTGTATAAACTTAAGGTGTAGTTAAGTACTTAAATATTGGCAAAACTCTGCATAGAAATTAAACTTTCTTAAACATCAAACCTCGATATTTTCAGATAAAAAGTCAAAACTGGAAACAGTGAGAAAATTCCAGTCGTAAACAATAAGGAATGCGATAACAGAATGTTTAATTAGTCGAGTCCATTGTTTAAGAAGCGGAAATACCGACTTCAGACTTTAAAGATAAAACTGCTTTCAGCTTATCTCTACTTTGTTATGACTTATCTTTTTTACTGTCAGCATTTATGCCTTCAACACTGTACCGTCTTATCGTGTGTTAACGTTTGTATTATGTGTCATTGCTTATTATTGTTGCAAGAGGATTTGTTTCAATAGACATAATATTGTATCTGTAACATATTTCGTAACCCCGCAATTTGAGGGACATAGTAATTTCCTTTGTTTGACTAATTTTAACAATACTTCGATGTAGACCTGTATACATACATCTATTATTGTTTATTTTATTATGTTATTTAAGCTTTACTATTGCGTTAAAATTAGGAATACAACATTTATTGCAAGTGAAGCGATCGCAGAGATTGTCGGGCTAACTTTTAGTAGGCTATACATAAAATGCAATGGAACTGTTTATTTATTAATATTCTGAAGACTTTCACCAAGATATGTAATAATAGAACAATACATTTTCATTCATACAAGCTAGTAAATAAACTGATGCTTCTCTCAGAAACCAAAATGTCGCTTGACAAAGGTAGGGATGTTAGCTTCGAACGAAATATACAGGATTTTTAAATGGTAATCAATGTCCTTTGAGCTTTATTTACAACTGTGTTTCAAAAATGTTTTGTTTGTGTCGAGAATCAATTCTTGTCGTTAGTTGTTGACATCAAGGAGACGATGTAAGTCAATTTCAGTTTTTCCCACCGACTTGGCTTCTGCGTATAATGATGCATGGGTTGCGTGACATGGTTCCAGGATCAGAGTAGACGCACACCGCCTTTCTTGCTCCATCTTGCAAGTCTTTGTAATCCCGGTAATGCACTCTTTCATAACGGTAATTGTGTTTCGGAAGTCTAATGATACACTCTTGGAGAAAAATAATATAAGTAGTGTAGTATTAATTACGTTTACCTCTTTCTAGTTCTGCTAAGTCACCCGATAAAGATATATTTGTATGAAGTTCCTAACTGTTTGTTTTTCTAGATTTTTATTGAGTCAAAATCAATACACTTTCAATAACCAAGATTTATCTATATAATAAAATAAATATATAAATCATTTAAAAAATCTATATATTTGATTTAGTTGTAGTTTTGTGTATTCCTAATTTTTTTATTTAACACTGTTTTATTAAAACACAATAATTTACATTTTTATCTTAAACCTAACAACTCTTGGCATACATTATAATCAGAGAAGTGCAATTACGCCCCCCAATGGTTGCGCAGCCCAGCTTATAGTTACCAAAATTATAATATTAACAATCTATGTCCACAATATACTAAATATCCAAGCAATAGCAGTAACTTTAGTGGGACTAAATTATACATTAATAGATCCCCTCGAAAAAGGTGACGGGTCTACATACATATTATTCGACATAAATAAAAAAACATATTTTCCATTATTACAATTTTAATGCATTACAGTTTTCCTGAAAATTATACTGGACCAATTCGACTTATACCTAACAGCTGTTTTCTTAGCATTTTGTCTGATATGTACTTTTTTAAGTAGTGGAAGAGTGGGAATTTTAGCACCACTTTTGGAAATATCTTGCACCACAAAATTCTTTAAAAAAATAATTTAATATCCTTAATGGTCTGCAATATCAGGACCAAACAGTTCTATACATCTGTTTGCAGTTTTACGTATTTTTCATCAAACTTTGAATATAAACTGTTATAATTTGCGTGATGTTGTTCATGAACATAATTATAAGCTATAACTCGTATGAAATTATACATTTTTCTTAAAGAATTTTAAGAACATTAAAATTGTACAATTTTTCTTATACATTTTAGTTTTTTTTTTGCAAATTAATTTTTTTACAAAACTTTATGCTTACGGTGAACATTAAAAATAAGGTTGCAATTAGTAAAAACGCAATCGTTTAGAAGCGGTATCCTATACCTATATATTATATTTTTAGAATACGCTCTCGTACCAATGCTGTAGCGTTGCCAACTATCTTAAGGTTCACTTCGCTCATTGAGTTCGTTACGTTCACTCTAGTGTATTACTCGACAGTATTACAAAACATTGTTTCTGTACAAAACTTCGGCCTCCAAAAACACGTAGTAGAATATTATTAGAGTTCTTTTTATTGGAAATGTATGTGCTTTATAACTATACACAGTTTCAAAGTGGCACCTAATGTTCTCGTTTATCTGTTCCTGATTTAATCGTTGTTCGTACAAACGAATAATTCTGTATGGGTCGGATTTTTTTGTACGGAACCGAAAAAAATACAAATAAATGCTTATGAATAAAAACACAAGAATCCTCTAGATTAGCTCTTATGTGAGAAGCCTAGAAAAGGAAAAGACGAAAAGTAAATATATGAACTTGAAAATATTGAACCAAAATTGAAATATAAAACAAGAACAATTTTGAGGTGCAAGCGAAAACGTGTCAACATTTTTTAAATGTAATACACCTGAATTTTTCCTGAAATGACCAAATAAATTCAAGCTAATGTGAAAGATACTTGTATACAGTATATTTTCTTAGTTTGTAAACTCGAGGTTTGAATACTGTAATACGAACATTTTAGTGAGGTGTAGTAAATATTATTCAGTAATTTTTTTATGTTTTTAACAACAGTCAACAAACTGTTAAAATAGGCTATTGTGTAGACAATATATTATATGCTGCTTCTTCCAGCAGCAATTATAATCACACATTACCGATGTACTTCATGAGCGATGTATTTGGAAGAATTATTTTTTCTTCTCTTTTTAGCTTTTGTTTTTGTAATTGAATGTATCAGTTATATTGTAAATTTTAAACAATTCAAGCCTAATACAGTTTAATGACAACTTACAGGCCACACAAATCATAAATTCGTAGGTCTACTACTAAACATTTTATTACAAAACAAATGAAGTTATTTAAACATTCATTAAGTTGTATAAAAGGTATTACATTTCCCTAACCCGATCTTCCAACACAACATTTAATTAGTATTAATTTGAGTAACAGTGCAAGATTTATTGCGCATGTTGAAAAATACGGTAGGTGGCGGGTTACAGTTCGTGAACAAGATTTTGGACTATAGCCTGTAGGTCTTAAAGTAATTAAATAATATGCGTCCATAAATAATAAAGGATGAGAAAGAACCTAAGCGCAGGCGGGAGACAAAGACAGGGGATTGCGTGCAAGTCTTGGAAAGTTGAAACTTCTTACCAAGATCCCTGTAGAGAAACCATTAACCATCCACTACATTTTATGTTATCAAAATGGAGGTAAAAGGAAACGGCAACAAAGTAAAAAAAAGAGATACACATGTTTTAAAAACCAGAAACATGAATTAGGAATGAAGCTGACAATATATTCTGCTCAGCAGGTATAACTTAATTCGGTCTCAGGATGCTTCTGGTCTACGTCAAATGGGGAGTTCGAATGTCAAGATAATACAATCCAACGCGACTTATTATTAAATATCCTGTCAGAATTATAAATGGCAACAAACAACAAGCTCGTATACAATTATTTGATTCGGAAATAAACGTGAACTGAATACATAGAGTTCTGACAGATAGATTGAAGATCGTTATTCACACGATTTCTGCTGCCATAATAGTACTCCTACTTAATTCCGTTCAAAATACATACAGTCTTCAGAAATATTGAATAATCTACTAAATTATAATGAACAGTTGCAATTAGTAAATCATATTTGAATGGTTACTATTGTTAAATTCTATTATTTTATTCCTATGTCGTTTGATATTAAACATTATAATGAAAACAGTGAATGTATAATTGATTTCATGTGTTTTATTTCAGAAAATGTATAGATGTTTACTTTCATAAATACTATCAGAAAGTATTTTAAAACGAATAAATTCTGTTATGAGAAAGTTAATCTAAGTAATCCATTCGTTATTATTTGTTTATAATTCACTTGAGATTTTTCATAATGTAACTACTGAGATAATGATTTGGCGTTATATAATACATATATTTTCGTTTAACAAGACTTTCTGAAAATGTTCAATGTTGTTATTATTTAGTATTTACAAGCAAGCATTAAATAAAATAAATATAGTAGTATTTCATACGTATAAAACATCAACTTTTCCGTTTGAGGCACGTTTACTTCCTCTCACTTTGATTTCCGATGGAAAGTCAACCCTCCTCCTTTCCGGGGTTGAACTGATTTCACAACACAAAACACAGTTTTTCTAACACATAACGCTATCGATGGAATGTTATTGCTTTTCGTGTAGGTACATTCTTCTACTTGTAAACAAAAAGCAATCAACAAATCGTATGAAGGGATATTTCAGGATAACGTTTTTCTTTGCATCATTTTGTCAGATATTATTTTTATTATCCTTCCTTACTACGATAACTAAATTAATAAACTGAGTTTTATCTTTTTGGACAAACAAATATGCTAATTGAGTAAATCTATCCAATTGGCTCTTCTAAACTACTCAGTAAATAAACTCGATTCCGGAATATTTAAATACTTTTAATTGCGCATGCCAAATTATTTCAATTTCACTTAACAAAAATTCTTTGGTTATTTTTTACATCGTATAGTTGGATAGTTTTATTTGTTGTCTCAAATTAGCGATGATTAATTTAACCTCGTGAGTTTATTATTTGTCCATACGGTCAATTTACCTGCTTTTCTACCCTACTATACTACTTTTATAACCTACTGTACTATAACCCTTCTCTTTTATTCTCTTCCATTAAATAACTAACCTTGTATTCGGAGGCTAAAGATAAAAGTGGGAAGCAGAGTTACGGCCTGACACCAAATGACTGTATAATCGTAGCTGCTGATGCACAAAAAAGTAGGAAAAGAATGGCGTTAGTTATAAAAGTTAAGCTGCTAGCAAGGCTATAACTCGAGAACGCTGGACATCTCCTTTGTATAGAAGAATGTTTCACTGGCTAATTCTAACGAAAACAACAATCGGCCCATGACTAACGAAGGCGCAATTCATCTTGCTATGAAGTCGACAATGAACACATACATCTTGCTTGACAATGGACCAGTTATCCGATAGCATCGCCAGTGCTCACAGTATCGATTACATTGCCACACTTGGGTCTAATTGCCACGGTCTTTTACACCTAATTCGGCTATTAAACTGTTCGTTATTTCCACCAAATGAAAGCCATTTGAAATGATCCGTCGGTGTGCTAAGATGTAAGATCGGTAAGTTCTTCGTTAGCAGATGTTCCTTTTATGTTCAACCATTTCGTGTACTTGGGCAGTAAGTGTTGGAGGCGGTTTGATGTGTATCACGGACACCGGTTAAGAGCACATGCAGGATTAGTTCAATTTATTTATTTTTTAAATAACTGAAATAAATGATTGTACTGAAATAAATTTAGACGATAGCCTTTCATTTTTATTAATGTGAATTACCATTTGATCTGAATATAGAACAACTCAATTTTTTTCACAGAACTAGGCCTATTCTTTTATATTTGAGTAAATACTTCGTTAATTATACTATTACAATGATTTAATTTCTGTAACAAATACAAAGGGTCTTAATTAATCTTTGTTTTTATTTGGTGGAAATTATTGCTTACAAACTGGTTTACTGAAGTCTTCCGTGTTGAAACTTGTCGAGTTTTTCAATTTATCGGAAGGAAATATTAACATCGCAAATAACGAACGCAGTGATGTTGATTTACGTTCGTTATATAAGAAACAATGAAAACACCTGAGAACGCAAGGTACCCCGTTCACAGCTTGAGGTTTTTTAATGCTGTTCATTAAACTAGTTTAAATTGTAATCGGCGGATACCGGCACCGGTTGCAACTCATAAATAAAGCTTCGGGTTTCAGGGCTCACGTTACAACAAAGGGCTCCGACACTTCCTTCACTTCAACATTAATTAATGTCTGCAACATTCTTCAATCGTTAGACTAACTCGGTACAACATTGTATCTTCGACATGGGTGCACAGCGACATCTTCGCCCGCATCGGGTTCCGCCAGGAAACTGGAAAATTGATTTTATTCCAAGATAAATCCCGCTGATTGGACAGGTGGATCTCGTGACCAATAGATTTAAACCGGCTTTGCATTATTTATCGTTAATAATCGATTAATTTGTATTGGCGTGTAAAGAATTCCTACGATTAAAATTTTTGTTCATAATCCTGTACAAATTGGTTTTTACGCTATAAAACAAGAAAATATTATATTCGTTCATCGATCGAAACCTCAAAATCGCCCGTGATTCACACATTTATTTTACTAAATATATATACTGTATTTAAATGTAATATACTAATAATATGTACCAAAAACAGAAAAATGCATCTTGTAGGAACGGCAACTATTCCAAATAGTTTGAATAGCACGGTAAACAACTCTTGAAGACAATATTTAAATAAATATACAAAATGACGACTAATTCAATTTATCAAAAGGTAAGGATTTCAATTTCAAATAAATTTATTCATCGAAACCTATTTTTAACTTATAATTTATGATAAAACATCTTTATTTTAATAATATTTGCGTTCGCCTGGACCGTCCCACTGGAATGAATCAAACGATCGGCTCGGTTTTCTAATAGTTATCACGTTACATATATAAAAAAAACATTTTCGTTTTGAACGTAGTGGTCGTGTTTACAATTTCCGGCTCCAACAATACAATGTTCAGTATTTTGAATCTAATAATTTATGCTGTAAACTAGCCTAGTATTAAGATTTATCTACTGGTAAACGTTGATTTATTACTAAACCTTTTAATATTGATATTTTATTCATTTTCAGGAGCCTTATTTATTACGAATGGTTTACAACAAAGGCATTAATTACTTTATTGCTTCATGTTTATACGAACAGTCATATGCAGTATATTGTAGACATATTTCTAAATAGGAAGTCACAAATCTTACTATCAGCTGTTGAAGCAATGCGAGTGTTCTATTCTAAGTGGGCATATTCTGTGTTATAAATTATGTAGGCAAGTGTAATCTACTTTAGCAGATCGATCATCAATTCAATTCAAATGCAACTTTGCAGGTAGTGTATATCTTAAAAAGGTTTCGCACAGTTTATAATAAATGTGAATCTGTGTGTTGTATCGTCAAGTGATAAATCACGTACATTCAATCTGTGTGTGGGCTTTATAATGTTTACCTGTTGCTAGGCCTGGATGAAACCTAATACGATCCAAGGGGCTTCATTGCTCCCAAGAGGCTAGATCATTCTTTTTAAATAAATAGTATAGTTTACGCGTACTTCCTGTGTTTTTCTTATATAACAGCTGTTACAGTTTTTTGTAAAAAAAATACTTCTACATTAAATATTCTTTATGTCTATCGTCAAATTAAATAATCTTATATCCATAATATTAAAAGAAACGGTTTAAAGAAATCAAGTACTGAACATGGATTTTCTTTTCTTCACCGTGTATATTATTAATCTTTCCTGGGTAGGCTAAAAAAGAAATTCTTTTCTGCAAATAATTAAAAGATTAATACTGACAAAACAATTTAAACAAATGCAATTATATTTTTATAAATTCAAATAAGAAGGTATTGTGATTATGTAAATAAAACAAACAAAGTTTTCTATGTTTTCTTATTATTTATAGTTATTATTTATAACTTACTGTATTTAAATTAAAATGTTTTCGAATTTTTTAGAAAAATCTGTTAGTTTTAAATCACTATATATCATTTAGTAAAATTCATTAAACAAGACTGATTATTCTATTTGCATTATTCCATGTTCATCAATCAAGTTAAACTTTTGAAGGATTAAAATATTGTAAACAAAGAAATCCATTAGCAATACTGTCTATTAAAACTTACCAAACCCATTCACTATGTAAAGACCTTGTAATGTTTTAATAAAAAGCGGCTCAGTTTATCAGCATGACTTAAAGTGTTAGTTTACACCTACTTAAATCTTCACAATAAAATAGTCAGTTAAAGGAACTTTAACACCGGAATTAGAAATTGTTAAGTTATGTTTTCCAATAAGACCGTGTCCAAGTCGTGCGAACCTCCGATGGTCTCCCAGCACGAGTCTTTTCCGAGCTTACATCGGAAGACGTCATTGTCCCGTCCCGACCGACGCCTACAAACTTCGTGACGTCGATAAATAATGTGCACAGAAAGCGTGACATCGTCCTCACTCTAATAGCTCCGACATTTTTCTAATGAATTGTTTAAGGAGATAGGTGTGAGCTTACTCCATGTTTGCTCCCACATGTATAATTATTGCTATGTACCTAGACTAAGTTTGCAACTACTGTCTAACTGAATAGTCAAATACCTAATACACCGTTCTAATAGTTGATTCTAATGGTTTCCATCTATAATGTATTGAATAGGCATTGTTGTTCTTTCTGGGTTTTCCATACCGATGTGTAACAACATTGTAAGTTAAATATAAACATTATATCATTTATAATAAATGGACTAATAATCCATCAGATATTATTATATGGGATTAATTTACCAGTTGCTTTATTATAATTTAAGTCATTAACTTTATGTTATTATAAACAAATTACTCAAAACAAATCAGCTGATTTTCATAGTGCAAACCTATGCTTTATGTATTGTGTCTTTTCATTTACATACTAGTCACTTAAAAAAACCCAAGAATGAATATATCCTCCAATTTAGGTAGACCTTACATTAAAAAAATTTTATATGCCGACACATTTTTTGTTTTGTTTTTGGGTGAATTTAAATCAAGTCAACTTTCCTGACATATATTAAGTACTATGTCTTCTTTTATCTAAACGCTCTTTATGATTTAAAATGTAGTACTTAAATTTGAAATTTGCTTGACAAATGTGCTTAAAGCTCAAACTGTGAGTTATTTATACAACACGGGTTCTCTGAAATTAATGAACATTATCTTACGAAAAAGAATAAATTGTCTTACACAAATTGCCTTTTATCGGAACTGATTAAACACAACCAACAAAGCCTATTTAATGTTCACAGCTGTGAGCTATAGGCGCCATTACAATAGAATGTATGTGATGCGGCACTGAGCTCGTTTCCAGAGGGGTGGGAAAACACGTGGTCGCGATATTTATGTGTAACATTTAGTTTTTAATTGTAGCTTTTAGTTGGAGTGATTGTTTGGCCCTCGATTTGGCATTGTTCCAAATATAAACTAATTCGGAACAATGGCGTCGTTAAATAAAAAAAATAAATTTAACAAATTAAATAAAAAAAGAGGTCGCACTTAAGTGTAATAGCAGCGGAGGGTTAAAACGCGTTAAAAGTTTGTTGCGGACTTTTCCCCTTGAGTACATTAAAATTTGGGCAGGGTGGATGCGTGGGTGGCGAGTTAGTTCCTGGGCTCCTGATAAACAGATTTAACAAACGGTTTGGTCCGAATACACTCAAGTCAGATTACTCTTTCAATAAGTTAAGACAAGTGTGACTGATGTGTCTATCTGAATGTATAGACACTTAACACATCTGTATTTTCAATCGATGACAAAAACTGTTTTCTTCTCACTCATACCAACTAGTGACAACTTAAGCTTTAAACTGTTAAGTGAGCTGAAAAATACTTAATTTAATTACATTAAATGATTTCTACATTATTATAATTTACTTGCACGTACGGGATAATCAGATTTCAGAATCCTGGTAGTGATTTTATGAAACAGAAGCTTAACAACTAGAGACAATGCTGTTCGTTCCTTTTATAATTAAACTAAGTCGAATTAATTAGACCGTACTCTTATTCTCTGAAGAGCTTCATTAACAATAATGAAGGAGAGGCGTATGCAATGGTGATTGGTTTATTGTAATATGCCCCTTTCAAAATTCTTGAATTTTTCACGAAAAGATTTGACCATCAAGTAACATGTATTAACGATCTGTCAACTTGAAAATATTAAAAATACTTATAATATTATATGTTCTTTCAAATAAACTATAAAAATAAATATTTTAAGCTTTTATTTTTTACGTTGCATGGGTAGGTTGTTGTCGGGTTTTGTAAATCAGGTTACGATCTTTTCGTTGTTCTCAACACTATGAGACATAGACTATTCCAAAAATTGCCTAAAGCCATTAGTAAGGTCTCAAACTAGTCAGAATTATCTGTGTATGGTGTAAAATTCTGCTTCATCGCCGCCATATTGGATATGATTTCATAAGAATAAGTTTAAGGTTTCTTAATCAAGGTTTCTGTTTTGTTTGATGGATTAATTGAAGAAATACATAATATTAACAAAAATCTGATAAAAAAAAGGAAACTATTTTTACTGTTTAGATCATTAAATATATTTCTAATAATGATCATGTTGAAATGAAAACAACTGAGGTAAATGTCATGTATTGTCAATTATCAGTTAAATGGGATGTTTGCTAATGTACATCAAAACTATTGAGTCTCAAAACAAGATTGCATGTTAACATTTACTACTTCAAGTTTACAATTACCTTTGTTTATATTTTAAATATGATTAAGTATTAGTAGACCTATGCTAGATAAAACACGTATGATCTTAATTAATTTCCTAATTTTTACTTACTTTTATTAATACGTGTAATATTATGACTCGCTTTATGGCGAGTCCATGTCATGTCGATTTGTTTTCATGTCGAATCCAATCAAAGACAATTTAACGATTGTTGTTGAATTCAGACGAAATAAACCCTGTAAACAGTAACACAACTGTCAAAGTCAGACACGGTGCGATTCGATAGAGATAGAGAACGATGAAATGTTACTAATTCCCGGTCTTGCCAAACTGTCTCCTAGATCATACAACTAACTTCAAGTTACCAACTAATTTCCTGATGAAAGGATAGTCGATTTGTGTCGAAATATTCTCTCGGTATTGTAGAGTTTGGACGATTTTTGAATATTTTCATATCTGCATCTGAAGATAAACAATTACTAAAACGTGTACAGTTAATATATTTGACAAAAAATGTTTATTTTATTTGAGTTAAACGGTAGCTTCACGCCAGAGCCTTGATCTTTACGTTTACAAATACAGGGCAAGAATTTTCTGTTTAATGATTTACCTGTTCATTATGTGGTTGTTTCTTGTGACCATTTCTTAGATAGGTACTTTAAACAAATTCAAAAGTACATTTAAATTAATTCCTAAAACATTTACGTTTTATATCCAGTAAGCTAACACCTCGAGTGTTCGCCATAAGATTGACGACCAGCCGAACTTAACACGTCAGATAATTCTCCGGTAAGCTTGTCTAATTGTATAAAGGGAAGAGGAATTTTACGCCCGAGCTCATAAAATCGATTTATAGCCAAAGGTGTTTGTTGGAAAATCGTGATTTGGTAGTTGTGTTGAGCGGAACAATTCAATTCGACCAAGACAGTTCGTGCTACGGTATGTCTCAATCAGAGTCTGTGACAGTCTCACGACGATCGATGGGATTCAGGGTGGTATCCAACATCGTGACGTTCGCTTCCAACAAATACATAATAATTATTTTCTTTCTATAAATCATTTTTCTGTCGCTAAAAAAACAATTCAATTTCCTGTTAAAGCCACTACAAATTGTATTGTATGGAACCAATAGTAGGCCGGTGTGTTTCCGTCTGTGAATGTGTTCCCTCGACATCAGCGGAACACACGACTGCCTTTGTTTGCGTTTTCATTTTATTCATTAAAGATACAGCTTTTGTTTTCTGTTGATTTTACCCTTAAAACACACGGTATTCAAAGTGATCATATTAATGTCACAAAACTCGTTTGTTTTTGCACTCGGGTCTCACTTGAACCCTCGACTCCAGCGCTGTTTTCTGTTTGTGCAGTTTTTAATGAGTCTTTGTTTCATCCATACTTGCATGACCAATTTAACAAGTGAACTTTTGAATATGAGTAAAACAGACTGATGCTAAAAGTGCTTTATTCTTGTTCTAATTATTATAATAAGTTTTGCTTGTTAAAAATTAGTTTCGTAATTCAATTATCTAAAAACGATTTTTGAATAAACACTAGTTTTTTACAATAGTATTGTTTAAGTATAATTTAGCAGGTACGAGCAAAACCGGTTCTAGATTGGTTAAATTTTCCGCAAATTGATTTTAGTTTATTTGCGTTTAAAACTACGTCTGACGTCATTCTGATAATCTACACTCGGAATTGTAATAATTCTGTGTTTTTATTACAATTGGTTATGTTTATAAATGTTTTTGTTTGTAAAATAAGTTATTTACTTTTACACATTTTTTATTTTTTATTCAAGAAACTACAATTTATTCTGACGTTTGTACATTTTTTGTATAGTACCGTGAATTCTTGATTATATGATGAAAATATGTGTAAATTTTTTACTAAACTTCAGCTTTTCTGAAATGCATCCGTATTAAATATTTATTCTTCAGTACGAAATCACCACAACAATACTGTCACGGAATTCTCCAGCTAAGTTGAAGTGATAAAGAAGTGAACATTATAATGCAATATATATATTTATTCACTGAGAGGGAACAACTTACACAGTTCATATATTCGCCACACACTTGACTACAGATGTGTTATGGTTCTTTTTACATGGCAAAGTGATGCATAGCATAACCTTCGCATAGATAGCAGCACTATATTCGTTCTGAAAGATATTCTCTGTATTGTTTATGAACACTTCCCCACGCTGGGCTCTATGCTCTCGTATTTTAAAGCTTTTGTGGCCTTGTTTTATTTTATCCTAGCGGTAACCTACTTTTTATTTTTATTTTACATTTCAGCTTTGAATACAAAACTTTATTCATGTTGAGAATTCTAAAGGGAACTTGCGAATATAATTACTAACCTATACGTAAACATACATAACAATGTAATTAATTATGTTTAGAATTTATCTGTCTAAATGCGTATTACGTATTACTATTTACCTGTGTATATGTAGAGATACACGTATTCATGAATATACGTTCTAGTTTACTCAGGTCTTGACAGTAACTACTTCAAATCTCTTTGCTATACCTCTTCAAAGATAAAGAATATAAGTTTTAAGGCAAATGTTAAAACATTAAATTTGTCACATAGGCCTATTGGAGTATAAGAAAACATATTTCTGTAGATTTTATTGTAAAATTTTTTTACGAAGTTATAAGTTTACATTTTAACGTGCAAAGGTTTTCTACATTTTCTAAATAGAAAGGTTAAATTATTTTATTACCGTCTTTTTACTTCATATACAATATTTAACTAAGATAAGACACTGAGGATAACAATTTCAACATATCTATGCCTGCGTGTTTATTTAACTGTAATGTCAACAACAGTATCTATTATTAGTAAGCCTTTACTTACGCTTTTGTTTTAAAAGATATTATGTACGAAGTAATTCATTCCGTCACAAAGTCCATCTTTGTTTTGAGACAATAACACTATATTTTTCTCCAGTTCACCACAATAACACAAGTAAGTATATTTTGTGTAGATTAAAGGTTAGGGCAAAGTGAGCGCTGCCAGTAAGCCTTGTTTACAAGTTAAGATAAGATAAGGGGCACAGTGATGTCGGAGTTTTATTACAACCCACACTTTAACAGTGTAATTAAATCTATGCTAAGGTGCAGAATACACATATTTTTGGCACGTATAAGATAAGGTTGAAGTATACATTACAACAGATGACTTAATTTTTTATTTTTGTATATATATATATTTGCGTCAATTGTTATATTTTCGAATGAAGGCGATGATAACCACCTAGGTTTTTCGCCTTAAAAAAATATTTTCGAATGATTAATAATATTCATGATAAAGGCATTTTTTAAACATTTTAGTGGGTTGTTTTTGGAAAATGCAGAAAATGTAGTTCAAGAACAACTGCAAAATAATTTGAGATTAAAATAGCAAAATTTAGTATTTACTCGGGACATAAATAATTATTGTATATGAATTTGTATCTAATTTTAAAACAATTATACGTAGCCTACAAGATAACAATAACAATTGCATTCAGGCCTAAAGCCTCCTTTGTGAAACCGCATTTATTTTACTGCATTTTATTGTTATATAATAAAGGATTACATTTTTTAAATAAAGTCAAAATTATATTTTTTCTGGAGCATCCCTCCCGTATATAGGCCTACACACCAAATTTATAACATATTGATAAGTACTCATGAGGAATTTTTAGTTAACTTATGCTATTGCTATTTCCATTTTAAAACACACGATATATAAAATGGAAACAACTATGTATTCTTTTAATTTAGAATGGAAACCTATAAATATTTCAAAGAGAATATTCGGTTTTGTGTTAAACAAAAATAAAATATATACCATATTTCAAAGAGTATATTCGGTTAACAAAATGGTTTAAAAACAACAAATCAAATATGTCACCGAATCGACGCGGTTCACTCCAAACGTTTGACGCCGCCATGAGTTCATTTTATTTATCATTAATGTATTTTTGTTATATATCGGAGGTCGGAAAACATGGGCACTCTCTCGATCTCACTGTGGGAAATGGAAATTTAGATTGAAATGCTCGACTCCCTTAAATATGGAAATAACTTCTCCCATGACATTGACAAAGTTAACATGCTCGCTCGCTTCGCTCTCCGCATTCTCCCCTTTATATTTAAATCGTCGTTATGGAACAAATTACAAAGACGTACGTCGATGATTGAATTAATTCAAAGTTATGAAGCTTCTAGAGGCTTAATGGCACCCAATCCAATCCTCATCTCACTTAGTAACCGATGTAATTCACTTAGCCGTACTCATGTGAATTGAAATATCTATCTCTTCGTTATATTCACCACTTAGTTTAGAGAGCGCGTTATTAAATCCTTGCTAAACCTAATTATTTACAGTTATATATATATTCGTAAAGTAATGGCATATTAATAATTTTCAATTTAAAAAAATATTGTTTTTATTTCCTCCCCTTTTAGTTAATCTAAAGTAATAGTCTACAAGTTACTTACTACATTCCCTGACTCTTTGTTTATTTTAATAGTTTGAGACGTAACCGATGTTTAAGACACACCTACATACATCCCTGTTATCATTAGCCTATATTCAGCAGCGAATAGCAATACGGTAGTACAATTTCAATTATACGGGCCTCAATTATCCGGAGCAGGTAGAACTGTTCTTCCGTAAACAATTCTTTTTAAACTATTTTAATTTGTTCTGAAATTGTAACACAAATAATTCAACGAAATTAATTTCTATATTTTGGCTAATCTAAAAAATATTATAATTTTCACTAGCATGATTATAATCGTGATTACTTAAAAATTAGCCACAAACCTATATAAATGACGACTTTGGGTTTCGACTTTCAAGTGGGAGTGTTAACATTACGCTTACGGGAGATTGAACAAGTTTACTTTGTAACAGCGGAGCCTTGATATTGTATTTGATATAATGTAAAACATACATAAACAGATAAGAGAAAACTATACATTGAATAGTTAGTTTATTTCAGGACTGTAGTTAATCTACGAAATCAATTTCGAACGTATTAACCTCTGGCCGTGGCACATTTTACACCTATCTACAATTTATTTGAATCCGCTAATCAGCTTATCAGATCAGTCTAATGTGGTAAATTCATTTTGTTAATGTGATGAAATATCGGTGCATTTAGAGTGCCGGAAGCGGATTGCGCATGCACAATTCCAATTTGAATTTGTGGCTGAAAGAGTTGAATTCATTGACGCGTCGGCTTCTGTTAAATCATAACAATGTTGTAAGTACACTTTTTATAAACGTTTAACAGCTTGTAAATTGTCCTTTTATATTACATAACATCCACGAAATGCTGCACTCGTACATGGAAAACACGGCACTAAAGCAAGTGTCAAGGTTTGACGCCTATAAATGTTTACACGCTTATGCATACCCGATGGCTGCACAGGGGATAACGTATGATTTATTTATGCATTCCGATTCTTCTTGTAACGGTAAAGATGACGGAGCAAGTAAGTAAACTCTTGGTCCCAAGGATTTCAAGTGTATAAATCTTAACAACTTATTGAATAACGTATTAATTAAAGGTCGGTTTGACCTTTGTACCATCGATTACACGGTCTCGGTACAGTGACAAATTGTCCTGTGTTCACTGACTTGCAATTTCGATGCAAATTTCACGCGCTCGGAAAAAATCGAACATTTACTTTGACAGGTAGTCATTTTGAATGTAAATTTATTTCTATTCTGTAGGTTTGCTTGAGTGTAATTCCGAGCATTATCTGCGCATGCGTAGGTGTCACTTGATCGCAGAGTGCAGTTAAATTGTTTTGTAGCTTTAGAAATTGTTGCAATAAACTTTGGCTTCGTATGCAGTGGGAAGGCATTGGTTGTAACGGAGCCTACACTTCTTGTTATAGTGTGTGTTATATGTACTTTGATTGTTTGACATTGTGTTACAATCACTCCATATAATAGGCTATAACCAATGAAATTGTTATTTTTTACTTTCAATCACTATACAAAGTTATTTTTAACTCAGCAACATAGCTGACAGCAATATTATTACATTTTAATTTGTGGACATTTTGAAAGTAGTGTAGATTACGGTATTTAATAATAACACAGAAGTATAAAATACCTATAATTTTAAATCACTTTTTTTAGTTTACAAGCTGTCAACAATAAAACTGAAATCAAACATATAACAAACAGCTGATTACGTCCATGTATCAATCTGAATGTTTTTAGTTTGAGTTAACCTATATCTTAATAGGTTAGGATACAGGTAAACTGTTGCTGTAGTTGCTAGTAGGTGTATAGATATCGCAAAAACTATAATGAACATAAAACCTAACCTAGAAAACATATTAAGGTTATGTTTATAATTTAGCTCTTAACCTTGCAGTTGTACCGTCCCCAATCAATAAATTTCTTTAAACACTAACTTCCGAGCTATAACACAATTAGTACTTAGTAGAAAAAGCGCCCATTGTGACATAAAGCATTGAAGGATCATAAAATATTGACAAATATAAATATGTTAATTAATTACAAAATATATGCGCATTCGCCACTTCACTTAAATTGGTTCTTCTTTAAGTTTATTTGTACGGCCGATGCACCAGAGCCTTAATTACGCATTCAATTACTTAACCGGATCATATCTGCATCGCAATTGTTTTTGTTATCCAAGATTGGACGAAAACAACGTATGTAAAGTTGGATAAGTTACTACAATTAGAACTTGTAAACTAATATTGAAGTTTTGCTAGTAAAGAAGGGATGGCACTAAAGTGAATAAACAATTACTTCGGAGTACTTTAGTCACGATGTTTTTCTCTTTTACACACAATGCCTTATCTGACTTTTGCTCTCTCCCCCCCCTTACCCCTGCCTTCTCTACAAGTCGTAAATAATTACAATTGCTTCATCCATTGCACGAAAGACACTAATAACAAAAGCAAAGTTGTAAATACTGAATTGTACTATTTATAACAGGATTACATAATTTCTCCTTATCTTTTATTGAAGGAAAATATCTAATTGTTCGATTGTATTGTATTTAGTTAGAGCAATGAATACAAAATACTATTATTCTGTATTCATTGGTTAGAGCTATCATAAATAATAAACTTCTAATGCATTGCATAACCATATTTTACCGCTTTAGAAAGATTTGCTTAGTTTTGATTTTTAAATATATTAAGTCTCATTTCCTAAATAACTTATATTAATTTATAAGTTGATGTTATTTATTACCAAAGTAATAAATAATATCATATTAAAATTCAAATTTTCAAAGTTGACACGCTAAAAGTTCCCAATTAGTTAGACAAAAATCATGTAAGACATTGAACTTTTAATGAATTCCTAGATGTGGAAGCAGAGAAAACCAGTTATCGTTTTATCATAATATATGCCTTAAGTTCGTAGTTAGAACATACAAGAAAGGGTTTAATTCACAAATTAGAGTATTCTGTCCTATTAAAGATGCCATGTTAATGACATCTTGTCTTAATCTTCTCTTAAATTATATTTATTATATATGTATTCAAAGCTATATTAATTTGTATTTTTGTTATGTGTAAAAAACGTTAATACTATATTACAAGAGTTAGAACAAAGTAAACTACTTGCATAATACTAATAGAAAAATAGTTGGAAAACACATCTTTCATATTCAAGTAGCGTATTATGTATTATCATAAAGTACATCTATTTTAGTTACTTTCACATTTAGCCTAGAAATGATTTTGTAGTTCTGTTTTAAATGTCTTATTTTTACTTTTCTCTTTTTCAGGTAAGATACATTCCGCCTGTAAAAAGTTACTCCAAGACCTATCAATTCGTAAAATCATCCTGTCTCACAGTAAGTAGTTTTAGTGTTTCCTATTGCGGAGCGACATTTGAATATGATAAATGTAGCGGTCGTACAGAACGCGGCAAGCATGATAATGAAGTGTCGGGATGCTTTGATATACGTATTACTAAATTGACGTTGTGTGTACGTGCCCAACTCCTTGTCGTTTAATAATTAAACATGTAGTTTAGTTAACCAAGTAATCATGTATATTATAGGAACAGGAACTTGTGAGTGGAATCTAGGAGAACTCAATCTGCGATAACATGAATAATGAATAGCGTAAAGCCAAGGGTATTATCTACCTCGGTGCTTTAATAGATTTTATATACACAGGGAATATCAAAACTTGCCAACATTTCTTGTAAATAACAACTTGTTTCTTGTTATGTAATAAACATAAGTATCGAATAAATATGCTAATCTTTAGACAATGGGCTTTGTTTGTTTGTTATTTAAAATAATTTGATTTCCCCCAGCGTATCACGATTTAAGGAACGGAAAACTGTGAGTTGGAGTATACACAAGTATATAAGGGCTTGCAGTATGGCAGAAAAGGTTTTATTATTATTGACATTTTCGTTTATTTACTTAAATCAATTGAATACTGGACAATACATACAAAAGGACTACAGTAACTTATATTAGAAAAACATACCGTTTTAGAATATCAGTATTTTTTACTTATGAAAACCATTAATCTACACACTCTCTTTCAAAATAACAAAAAGTCTAAATCATGCTATATACTTGATAACTAAGCACAATAGTTGCATTGTTGCCTATGCGGATATTTTCTTAATTCAGATAAATCTAACTTTCTAACAATTAATTGCATAGAACCAAGATTCGTATTAGTCTATTATTAAGTATTATATCAAAGCAAGCTGCTGTAAATACGTTATCTAAGTCTAACAAGTTATCCAAGTCTAACGAGTTATCCAAGTCTAAATAGTTATCCAAGTCTAACGATTTATCCAAGTCTAAAACAAGTTGTCCACGTCTAGCGAGTTATCCAAATCTAACTAACAAGTTATCCAAGTCTAACGAGTTATTCAAGTCTAAAAAGTTATACAAGACTAACAAGTTATTCAAGACTAACAAGTTATTCAAGTCTAACAAGTTATCCAAGTCTAACAAGTTATCCAAGTCTAACAAGTTATTCAAGTCTAAAAAGTTATCCAAGTCTAACAAGTTATCCAAATCTAATGAGTTATCCAAGTCTAACAAGGTATCCCACCCAAGTTATATAACATATATTTGCTTTTAGAACTTTTAACTTAACATCTAGGAGTAAGAATAATTATTTATGTGCCCTTTTTAATTGTGAAAATATTCTATTATTAAACAAGAGTTTATATTGTAATTACTCTCAATGTGTTCTATATATATTAAACTATTAGTTCAGTATAAAATAACATAGTTTGGATTTCAACAAAAAAGGAAAGAGGCTGATTCACTCACAGATACGTTTATTTGTACAACATTTTCAGGTTAAATTGTTATTACGTTTAAACGTCAATTTCACTCCCTATATTGAAGTTCATCTCCGAATATAAAACAATGAAATTTCTAATTACCACTTATTCCTGTTCCACAACCGAACCGTACGATCGTTATTGTAACAATGCCCTATTATCTGCCTTTACTTCCACCCTGATATTTATTGTGAAAGAGGGGCTTTTTTAAAACGTTTATTGTGGAAATAATTTAGGGTAAATATCTTTTCATTTACACTATACAGTAAAAGTATCGATTCAGGTTAAAATGAACCCCTAATGAATGGCAGCTGCAATTTGATAAGTAACTAGTTAGGGGAAGTAGTAAGTTTAAATCAAAGTAGAGAGGTATTTGACAGATACAAAACCTAACTACTTCAGTTTCGATATAGTTCGAATCAAAGTTATACTTTAATTATTCGTACTACGGTCGTGGAATGATTAATTGGATTCTAAAATTTTAAATCATCTACAATTTAATTTGAATTAAATCTGTTTGTATGAATCTGTTTTGTGATCGTTCCGAACATAAGTTAAACGCAATAAAAATAAAATACCAATTAACTGCTTACCACGTTGAAAAACTACTCAACTGGAAATAATCAACTCGTCCTTTTCCTTCGTTCTTTACATCGGTTTGCCAACAAATCTCATTTGTAGTTACGGATGGGGGAGGGGGTCTAATAGTGATTTATTTTACAGATTTTGTCGTAATACTTTTAGAATATCAGTAGTATGGGAACAGGACGTTTCTGTATGTTTATACTAAACAAAATTGCTTTCAAACTATAACTTCTTATTCATACTAGCAACATTAATTCATAATTTTTGATTTGTTATTAATTGGATAGGCAATATAATTGCCCGTATTTGATTAGTAAGGATATAATATATTATAGTTTCCTATGTTTATGAATTTGAAATAAATATGAAAGTATAAAATCATATAGTATAAGTATGACTAAAACATATAAATTCCCAAAAAAATCTCTTAAAGTTGCGCTAGACACAAGTTGGAAGATATTTGTTACACTCTTATACCACTGCTCGAGTACAAGTACCAGCCCTAAGGCCGTTGTCTTAGAATCAATAACTCCCTCCCTCCCCCACGCGCTCCTTCTACATGTAGACAGATAATTTTACATTTTTAACACCTTTATCCACGCCTGTGTCTTTATCTTTATATCTTTATAAATTCTCCAGTCTCTCCTTAGCAGAATATAACGTTTAATTTTCCAAGACAGATAAAGTTTTTCATCGAGTAAAATATCGGAAGTAAAACGAAATTAGAAAACTTATTTGTTTGATTTTACAGTCGAGATTAGTATCGCTGGAACGTATCTTCGTCCGTTTCGGATGAAATAAAATCATATTGATAATAAACTCTGTTTATTGGGTAACGTAAATTATCATGTAACCTAATAAAGTCAGTCATATGTCGTGACTAGTAAAATGAGGATAGCTAGGAGTATTTCTTATGTTTGGATATTCGATTTCCTATAATTTATTAAAAATTTAACAGGAGCTTATAATATTACTATTCTATATTGCCATACGAAGCAGAGTTCTCTGTACGGTTTAAAACTCAACTAACTCAGAATTGTTATTCTACGTTGATTTAGTTTTAGGTTTTGTACACAAATTTAGCCTACTCTTGAACGTTAGATTTATATATATACTCTTGAACGTTAGATTTATATATTTTAATGTTAATAAATATCTATATATTTCTCAATTCCAAGGTCAGATCAAACAATCTTGGTCCAGACAGTGGTTAAAATATTATTAAATGTTTTATCATAAACATGTTTGGTTTGAGTTATACCTACAGTTACAAAGAACAATTAAAATATCCTACTTTATAAACTGCATAACAATTAAAAGAAATAATCTTACCTACAAAATACTAATAATGATAGTAGATAAATTAAAAAATTTAAAAAGCTCCGAATGGCTGAATATATTTTCTTGAATCATAGCTCTCTACACAAATAGCTTTTTACACTCTCTATCAAGTGACCTTTACAAAAAAACTAAATCAAAATCGGTTCATCCGTTTGGGAGCTACGATGCCACAGACACACAAATACACGCGTTACACTTAAAACACCCACCGGTTTGCGTCGGGGGTTATAAATAGAAGTCTGCTTTGGCTGTGGCAAATATAATAATGAATGACACTTAGCAAATCGCTAGCACACAGTCCACTCTCTTATCTGTGAAGGTTTGGTTCAAATAAGTCGTAAAAGTCACCAACACGGCGTAGTTTTCACAAAAATTTGTCTAACCAATTTTCAAAAAGCAAGAGAAACATAGCTTACTTTATGCAGGCAACGATTTTTAACACTCACCTAAATTGCATAAGTAATTTTGAGGCAAATTGTGATAAACAGACCTAGGGCTACAATCGTTTCGTCTTAATAATCAGGTTTACATGTGTTGTTTGCATTGTAGATTCCATTCAAACAAAATCCTAATAAGCTTACCTATTTTTACCTAGTTAAATTAATTTATCATTATAAAAATGTTGGATCTATGTATCAAAACGATTGCATGACTAATCAATTTTGTTTTAACTTACACAACTAAGTATTACCTATAAGACGTATGTATATTGCTTTTCCGTGCATTGTTTACAAACAATAGCGGTCTAGTTATTAAATTAACCGAGCAATGTTACGCCTTGTAACACACACAAAGAAACAAGTATGAAGTTTGATCTAACAACCTAACCTCTAAATTTAAATTAAGCAATTGACATCGGCCCAAACTATTAGCCTAATAATAGCTAATATACTAAATGCTAATCAGCTGACATGTGATTGTTTGACGGTTGTAGCAGTGACTCAACATCCGGTATGGAAAGCGCCATAGGCTTCGAGCTAATGTTGTACATGCAAACATGATGTTTGTTTCTCAGTGATTTATTTTCAATAAATGTTGTAAATACTACGAACTCAAGTTGCGATACACGCAAGTGTAAGTACTTTTTGTTTTAATAGTAATTGCTGTGTTGTTTAGCATACGCCTTTGCTATCATTGTATCCTGGGCTACAAAGAATTTCTTTCAAGATACCAGTCAGGAATTCAAATTCACATGACTTTTTTCTTTTTTTAAGTGTTCAAAAACAATTTGGAAAGTATTCAAACTTCTTTTCTGTGAAACCAAGTTTAATTAATCGTTCTTAATAGAACTATTAGTCTAAACCTACTAAACGAATTAAATAGGTTAAATATTGTGTACACCTTCCAAACAGTCCTTAAAACCCCTATTGAATTGCCAACTTCGAGAGACCCGAAACATAATCAGGTATTTAACTTATTTAATCATTGAAGGACTCAATACTTAAGCAAAACTTAAATATACCTATTTTTTGTCTTCTGGGAATTATGATTCCTCATTTTAAAGAACTTGTCAAAAGTTATTAATGTACTGTTCACAAATTTATTTAGTATTTATGTGTAAACAAATATATTCAATTTCAATAATTGCGTTATAATAGATAATATTTAAAAAGAAAACTAACTTATTGACGGAATCTTTCAATTGAGCCGGAAACATTAAGACATACAAAAAGGTAGTACAGTACCATTCAAATCATCGTGTAATGTATAAATGCGCCAGTATACGCCCTTACAATAGCTTTAACGTTTCCAATAAACGCGGTCTTATTATTTAAAATTTGAAATTTTTAATCAATATAAAACCAACATCGTTTTGATTTCTTTTTTTAAGTATTTCAGCTCATAGTTGTGTGTATGTAAATGTAAGTAAATATCTTAACGTAGTCTAGGATTTTACAATTTTTAGTCACAGTTTAGAAGTTTACAACAAATTGTCACAAATTACAAAATGTGTAAATGTTCAAATTTCTGTGAAAGATTCGTAAGATTGCAGATGTGTTATAGGACGTATCGCAAACCCTTAAATGTACCTTATTATAAATAGATCAAATATGGTAGAGGTGCTGCAAAGTCTCAAACATAATGTAGGCCTACTACACGTTACCTTCAATAGGCCCTACCCTGAAGTCATTGAATAACGGCGTGCATGTTGCACAAATATTTCCCCACAAAATATGACAGTACACGATTAACCACGTTCGTTACACTAGAACCGTGATATTATTTTAATAATTAATTCTGAACTCGGATCTAGGTTAGCAATAAACTGTTCCACTCCCTCTCACCCTAAAGGCTACTTAATGAAAAACAATTACGATTAAATAGGAAATGCAATAAAGATTAGTTTCTAACGATTAACTGTCTAAGTACAACAAATGAAAAGAGTCACGATTGTCCTATTGGCCGACCCTGGAACATATATGTCGTAAAGAAGTCGACTTTAACAACTTTAATTGGTTAGAAAAAGACTTCCAAGCGAATTTTAGCGCCAATAAACGTATTGCTCGGTCGTTTAATTTATGGATGGTCGCCAAAATGTAATTTTCTTTTTGCTTCTATACAGTATGTTGTTAGAATTATTTTTTTATAAAGCAAAAAACGATAACAGGGTTTCACAAAAGTCGCCTAGTTAAGATAAACTAACGCAACAAACTATAGATTAGTTATCCGAGCTATCCAAATGTACAAGGGTTTAAAAACATCACAAAACTATAGTGATATTATTTTATCTTGATATTTTTCTCTAAAAGTCGCACATTGTGAGAAACCTTTGTTTAAATATAAACCGTTATAGATAATAATGTATTAAATATTGCTGACCTTAACGTAGGCCTACCTGTGTCTATTTAATTTAGAGGCGCCTTGGTATTTGCCAAATAGTCCAAGAAGTACGTTTCGATAGTATTCTGTATTCATTGGTTTCGAACTTCATAAATTGGAAAACTACCACAACTTCATCCATTTTTACACTGTGCAACTTGATACACTGTGCAGCGCACATTTTTATTTATGAGAATTTAAAAAATAACTATTCGTAATGAAATTAGTAAATAGTACTAAACTACGTTGTATTTTGTATCAATAACTCAGTTTCTTTAAGTTTTTTAAAGTAATTTTTCACATTGAAGTGTTATACTGCAATTAATTAATTGATTGTTTTATGAAATTACTATTTTAAACAGAATATTATTCACGTTCTGAGTTCATTGGACTTTGTTAATTAGTTAAAAATTTAGTTAAAAACTTCTATTTAAATAAAGTTACTCTCAAAAACACCACAAAAATATTACATTTCTAGACTTATATGTAAATTGTATAAATTTAGAAATGGCATTTAGTTGGAAATTTTTTATTGTTGTAATTCTATTAAATTGTGTGAATTGTCGTTATGAGTAATTATTTATTCACCGAAACACTTGACAAATTGCTTCCATACTCAGAGTAAACATTGACTAAAGTTTGCTAAGAACTAAGAAACTAAGCATTTTTTCAACAAATACATACAACGCCATTCGTGATTTTAACAAAAATTATTATTCTCAATATAAAAATAACTGATAATAGTTAAGACTACAAAATGTATTTGAAAAAACAGTACTACGGCAGAGCATTCTTGTAATAATTGTATTAGGTTCACATTTAATGTTTTTTTTTTTAAATTATAAAATTAAATGACTTATAGCTTTGTAATTCATCAGATATAAAACAAAAATAATCAAAACAAAAATGTACTACATAACACAAAATAATCCCACATTCTTTACTCCATACTGTTTATGGGACGTCATAATGACCGTAAATTTAAAATTTAATAAACTTGGACCCAGTTTTGACATTTTACAAAACGCTTAAAATAAAATTAATTGGAGTCTTCCCTCGCATTTTAGGCGCAGTGCTACTGACCGGACACTGTATAATATAAACATATGTCACACAGTATGAGGCCAACACTCATAACTGTACCATGGAATAAGACCAACTGGTTTAATAAATAGCTCCAAGTAGATGGCTCTTGACGGAATTTGCGAATGGTACGAGTTCCTAGATGACAGATATTACAACTTTAGAGTTAATCAGTTCTTTTTACACTTTTTAATGGCTTTTAGTACTTTACTGAATAAAATGTACTGAATAAAATTTTTAAATAAATGCTACGAAATCTGTTGTGAAATAAAGATAATTTTTCTTTTAAAATATCATCAACTCTGTGCATCGGATATTACTTGAGTTTTATTCCTTAAGTATAAACCAAAAATAAATAAAATTATAACTCTACATTATTACTTCAGTTTAGATTGAAAAGTTTTAATGTATACTTCTAGATAGTTCGATTAGGATTATGTATCTATAGACATAAACTATTTATTTACTGTCTCACTGATTCATCACAATTACCAACCTAAACTGTTTGCGAGGCAAATAATATAGTGCTTCCTGCTTTTCCATTTTATGTTTTAAAATTTATTTGCTCGAAGTTTAGACGCACTTTGCTTATCGTAAAATTTTTAACTACATCAAATTATTATTTTTTTGTATTAACTTCATTAACTTTAAGTAGATATTATTTATCTATTGTGGTTATAAACGAATAAAAAAACCTCTTGGTGGTAAAACAATAATCTATATCCTATAATATAAAGAAATCGTTAACCTTCCCAAGTTAATAGAACTTTATTTATATAGGTCAGTCCGCAACGAACATCATTACTCAAAAGTGAGTTATTGCCGACATCCATGAGACCAAGATGTGTTCAGTGAGACAGGTTTTGCATGTGTCAAATGTCCGGATGTGGTTTGCCCTGGAACGTATAATTAAATTTATAGTTTAAAGCTAGCTCCAACTTGTGCGACATATTAATGTTCAAAGCTAAGTAATATAGGCCGTAACTTCAACCGCATTATTTATGACGAATCTATCTTCTAGGCTTTGATGATTATTGGGTAATAAATGATATTAGTTTTATTAGTACGCTACTAACTTGTTTAAACTTAGTGGTCATTTCGTTTACGATTTGTTTGATAAGAGTTTATATCTTCTGTAAAATGCAACATAAACAAGTTTGGTGTGTATTAACTACTATAGTATATTTTAAATCTAAAAGGTGTATAATTTGAACACTATGTAGTTGTTTTGTATATTCTTTAAAAAAAGTGTGTTAGTTATTATTATGTACGAGAGCTGACTGGGGAAATATAATTAAGAGAGAAAGATGTCCCTGTCAAATTTAATTTTCAGCATAATAGTTAAACTATAATTTCATATTTATATTATAAGACCACTGTTCCATTTTAGATTTAGACCGTACAAACTATTAAAACACAATAGATACTTGGACTCTCATTAGTCACATAAAATCCCAATCTCAATACTAAATGCAGTTCTTAATTGTCGTGGAAGTCGTCCAGTCCCCTAACTCTGAGCTAATCGATAGCCTAGCATGCGGACCCTCCGAGCGTGTGGCACGAACCGCTAATGTGTTGTTCACCACTTTTATTCCTATTTACTTTTACATAATAACCGTCCACATTGTTATCAAAACAAACCAAACTCATATTTATACAAGCACAGTCATTAAGAAACCAGATAACACTACGAAAAATGTACAGCTTTATTTATTCTAAAAGCAAAAACAAAAAACAGAAGTTCTGCATGATTTTTATCTACCGGCGGACCGTATGGAAACCTTTCATTAAACTCTTTCTGTAAGGTATTTTACAGGTGCTTACATGTTTCGGATTAGATTTAAACTGAGCGGGAAATGTATTTTGATAAGGAAACGTGTTTGTATTAAAGACTTGCGTTTCCAACAAAGTAAAGCATTTAACAGTATTTAATCCGTAAAATAGCGTGATGAGGTTAATAAACAAATTTGGCTTTAAGATTTATTTATACTGAGAAAAGATAGGGTACTTGTTAAATATTATAATGAGTTATGCAAACTTGTAATTTGTGTGTCCACAGCTACGTAGAATTTAAATTACCATTTATTATATTTACATTTACCAATTTAAAGAGGGTGCTTATCGAAACTTATATACTGAACAATTAAATGAGTAAATGATGACTTTATTCTTGAAATGCTGCTACTATAGCGATAACAGAATTAATGATAGGGCCTACGTTCACTCTGAGCACTATAATTTTAGTTATTGTTGGAATGTTTGTCAGTTATGGGTGTTTCAGTTATTGTTGGTTCGATTTTTACAGTAAATTATTATCAATAAATAATGTAAGAAAATACATTAGTTTTCGTTTTTTTAATTTTTTTCTGAAATGCGCCTTTTTAAAGATATTTGTGTTTAATTTAGTTTGGAAGTTTAACCGCCATTTTGAAAATAGATATCACCGACACTTCGTAACTGTACTATTTCTAAAGATAAATATGTTACCATCTAAAACATTTGAGTTACGTCCTCTCAGCCATCCAAACGAAGTTAGATAATTTACCAATAGCTTATTCTGTGTATAAGTTGTGTTGTTTCAATCAGTAGTATTAACGTTATTGAGGGGTTTCCATATATTTTACTTAACCTGTATATATATTCATAAACATAATTGCTTCTTTTTTTTTTGTAACATATATTTGCAGGAAATAGATAAAATTGGTTTTCTCTTCGACATATTATATTTAGACTGATATTACTTATGTAATTTATTTGAACTCACTTATCACGCCTTAGGCTTCAAGGAACGCCGACTAGACACCAAATTGGACAGATGACGTGATAATGTCAACCCTCCGGAAGTATGCGTTTACCTAAAGGGTTCTCTCCTTCTTAAAGAAGTTATTCTAATTAAACTCTGTGAACGTAATTTTCCGCCCATTAAATGCCATCCAAAGGAGTGAAATACCTCATCCGCGGTTAGGCTACACTATTATTTATGTGGCAATATATTAATATATGGTGACAGTGTTAACAGCCCAGCTCATTAAAGCGGAGGGAGGGGAAACATGTGGGCTTTTTGTAGCAATGAACTGACGTTAAGACCGACAAAAACTTGTAGACGTGGTTTTAGGCTCGTCTTGTAATCAAAGAGATTACAAGACGTTTCTTTAAATTATTAAGGATACTTTCAAAAGTAAATAAAAGTGCACCCAATATTATATAATTTTTAAAATGACGCTAAATAGGTTTTGTGTATTTTATGTGATAATATTTTATATTTTGTGAATCTTGCTCTTGAAATTTGTATTCATTTCAATCAAATTGCGAAATGATTTCCATCGCAATCATTTTTACTTAAACTCATTTTTTCTTTATTTGAAAGAATAAGTGAATGTAGGTTGTTATTGTCCATTGTAACACTACAAATCACAAAAAATATATTTATAACAAATTTAATTTTCAAGCTAATTTATAAAAAAGAGCTGTCACATCCACATTCCGAAATCTTTAAAAAATGTTAAATATCATTGGAAAATGTTTACTACCGTCCTATAAGAAGACAATGTTTTATGAAACAACGGTGAAATAAAATGAAACGTATACGGTAGTTACAATCCACTACAAATATTAAATATAACCATATCCGCTGCTATAAAATACAGAACATACAAACTAGTTGCCCAGATCGTTGTTTCTAGACTCGTTACCCTGAGGGACACATACATTCTAATGAATTCTAGATAGATTAAAGGTTATGTAAAATATGTACAGGCTTATGGCGGGTGGTTCGAAGCTGCAATTGTCAAAATGGCCTCTTTTTCTCGCGATACGCTTTCCACGTAATGTTAGTGATTAGGCTACTCTTCTCGCGCAGTGTTGCAGCCTAGTTATAAAATGCCTTGCAGTAGTAAACCATAATACTCGTAATTTTATTTCTTCTAACGGAGTGGAACAGTGTGTTTCCAGCTTGCCGTTAGTGTTCAGTGTACAGTCGATGCATCATAAACGAAGCACTCTGCACTAAACCTGTTTTTGAAAAGTAAACACGTATATGTAATGTTTCGTGCGCTATTCTTATTCCTTATATGATGGAAGATATAATGAGTTTGTATTATAGATAAACAAATAACTCTTGTTGTTCCTCCTTATTGATGTCCTGTACAAATGACACTATAATAAATAGCAAACGCCTGATGAATACAACCAAGTTGAAAGTTAATCATCTTTGATATTAAATAACTGTTTGTGAATTCAGAGGGGATGTCGTGTTTCTTAACAAAAGACATGACCACTCGAGCAGCGCCTCAGGGAGTTACCCAAGACATTCCTGAATCAATGGGAGGGGTAGGGGGTTGAAGAGGTCGCAAGAGCAAGAGGCCAACATAGCTGACTTCACAAAATGACAACAGTTTTCAGACATCTCCTGCATTTCTTAAATATTAACCCCCCCCCCTCCTCTTCTTTTCACTTGGTTTATAAAATATTCATGAAGTCTATTCTTAATTTATTAATAACTTCGGCCTGCCCTTGTAACTTTCTTTTGCCACAAAGTATATTCTGTTATATTTATATATTGGTGATATATTTTAATTAGTTTGTGTGCGGATAATAATTTTAAATTTATTTTCACGATACTGGTACTTTATTAAAATCATGCTGTTATTTTAAATGTACTCGTATTTTGATGCTCTTACAATTTTGCTTTTTCTTTTGAATTCTTGAAGTTAATTCTTTGTGATAATAGAATAATAGATAATAAAAACCACCAAACTGCTAGCATTGTAAACGTCCGTTACGTACGTAGTTTCCGTTTACTTTTTCTTCTGTCTTGAAACTTTTGAAACAGAAACTAATATTTAATATTTCGTATTAAGTGATATTATACGAAGAATGTCTCTGTCACAATATAAATGTTACCAATTCCCACATAAAATACATAACACGAGTATCGAAATATTAAAACCAATAGATTACAATTCTTCTTTCTTGTCACACAACACAGATCCTAAAGAAAGTCTACTATTGTCTTGAAACTTTCCAACCGGCTTATCCATAGAATTCCCAATAACACGAAAAGGGGCGGAATGAATGATGGCAAATATCGTCATATTGAAAGTGTTTCAGTCGTAACCCACTCGAAACGATTTTATAGACCCAATTCTGATAAATTGTAATTCGACCAATGCTCTGAGCTCACTTTAGCTTTTTGCCAATAAGTACTTCGTAATTTATCAGTTGTGAACACGTAACTATTTATTTCATTGAATTTAATGTTACCAACCGTGTAAGAATAATAATAATACAATTTGTAAATTTCACCTTGCAAATTCTTAACCGCTACGATTACTTAATATTAGCCGTAGTTGGTTTTGGGTTGCATCGTTAAACGAAAATTATAATGTAATAATTATTTGTATAAAAGAAAGTTTTTATTCCAAAAGTGGGGTTCCACTGAAAATGGTCAAAAACAAACAAAAAATTTTTTTTCTTTACTAAAATTTTAGTTAGATCTTCCTGTATTAAAAAAACATAACAAGTTGATAAAAATATATATAATTCTTGGAGATAAAAATTTTTAAAGTTGAACATGCATATGAATTTTTGGTGAACCACTTTCGGGTTAGCATTGAATAATCACTGATTATAGTACAAACTCTTATGCTGTGACATTTCTTTATACTCTATGGTATATAATATAATACTAGTAGTACTTGTAATAAATAAAAATTAAAATGGTGAACTAGGACCATTTATTTTGCCTAAAATATAACAAAACAATTATTTTTAGAAAACGCACGATTCCCGAAAGTAGAGAAAATGAAGAGTTAGTTTACTAAAAATGCTAAGGCTCAAAAAGTATTAGAGATACAGCAGTGAAATTTTGCATGCTTACTCTTTACACATACAGGTACAAAGTTATGCATGGGCTTTCCATTATCTAAAGTAGTTTTTATTATTTTAAATTTTTATAAAAAATTTAAAAAATTACAAAACAATTCAAGTTTAAAAATTTGTAGCGATAAAATCTGAAGAAATAATTTAAAATGAATGCATAACTTTGTTGTCAGTATTATACTCTTTCAAATGACACTTCAATAATGGTTCTACTACTTATAGTTACAAGCTTTAGCGGTTCTTGTGAAACCCTGCAAATCTGCCCAAAAGGGGGGGGGGGGGTTGGGGAGGGGATAGTTTACAGGTAGTAAAAAAATGGTTATTTTGTTTCAAGTAGCCTAATTAGAGATAGTAAAAATTTAAATAGCTCAAAATAATATACCGTTAAGGATTTAGAATTTTCAGTGGGACCTCCCCTTAATATTAGTCGCGGATGGGTTTCGGATGTTACATTAAACGAAAATTAAAAATTTAATAATTATTTTCATAAAAGAAAGTTTTTATTCCCAAATCTAAAACCTATTATTGAAGTTATAAGTTGGCTCTATTAAATGGTTGTTAATTCACAATGGTTGTTATAAATATGTTATTGTAATAAACTGAAGAAATTAAAGTTAGTCTCATGCACCGAGGATTCTGTACAGGTATTCGTATTATAGTTTATATTAATGACACCAATTCAATGACATAAAGATTATTCAATATACTAAACTAATCTGTATATAGCAATAACCATTGCAGGAAGAAAAGTACTTTCTAATGGAACCCCACACGACAGTATCATAAGGTTCTATTTATTTTTTGGGGATAAACTTTGCCCCACATTTATTCTGTAGTAAAGTATTTTTGAGCATTGGAATATATGCTTTATAACTTTGCCAAATTGAATTGTAAAAATCTGCTATGAAAGACACATACAAACGAGTTATCCTATAAGGTTTTCATTTTTTTTTTTTTTTTTTTTTTTTTGTTGCGGAACCCTCACCCTAAAAATGAGATTTAGTAATATCTGTAAATTGACGTAGCTAGTGTACTGATTACTAGTGTACGTATTGATAATATAATTGATACAGTAATGATTCAGATTAATTAGACAGAATTATATTCCAAAATGTTTTACAGGAAGCAAAATTTCGAAGTTGGAACATAAAATAACATCTCCATCGAATCAAGTAAATCCTTGGATTGCGTATGTTCTATATAAGTCCTGGTTCATTGTCTACTCCTTCATTTTCTTGAAGATTTATCTTAAATTGTCTATTTCAGTTCTGTTCCGTAGAAAACAATTTCTGCCTGACTTTGACAAACGCTCAGCTTTAAAGTTAGTTTTTTTCTCTTATTTTTACACGTTGCACAAGAAAACTGTCTCTTTAATACATTACGTTTTAGCGCAAAGTGTTTCTACACTATTTCCTTGCTAATAGTTTTCTCGGAGACTATAATTTCTCGTAATTTTATACGAACGAAGTGAGACAAGGTTAGGTTCACTCGAATGCTCCCAATTATTTTACACTTTGCTACAGTCCAGGTAGCCGGT
>JAGFPH010000019.1:1826280-1853532 GCA_018207615.1 Philaenus spumarius
CGCTTTAGTATGGATTGAAAGAATAATCCTAGAGATTATATTTGTATAAAACATGTGAGTTAAAGGGGTTGGGGCATATTAGCAAGTAATGCGTCCCATCCAAATTCAATGCATTTCCTGAGCCTTCATTCTTTTTACTGTCAAGCCGAGAGGGAACTTCCATTAACCAAACATGTATTTCGTCTTTACGTCTCTGGAATCATTCTTTCTACGCCTTTTATAGAATTATATTTCCATACATCTTCTCGGCTTATGCTTTTATTGCGTCTTCCTATTTTACAAGCATTTCTTCTCCCACGTATATCCAGAGGAAGTTGCTTGCTATTCCAGTCAGTTCCTTTTTTATCCCGGCCTCCTCATGAGAATTGTTTCAACACTGATAAAAGTATAATTATGTTTAAGGATGATTTTACTAACGACACTGTTGTTAACTAAACAATAAACACGATTTCATACGAAGTCGTATAATTTAATTTAGGTTTTCAATGGGAGTAAAATTACGAATCTTTTTCATAAATTTTATTTGTATGATACACGACTTAGTCCAAGTAATGCACATTCAGTTATTAATAATTCAAAACAAAAGTTAACTATGCAACGCTGAAAACTATTTATATTTGCTACATTACCAATTTGATTGCTAATCAAATTAATGTACACGATTGCAAAAGTACAATTATTTATTGTTCTGCAAATATTTTCTTAATATTGTATGCATGGAGTTGTAGGTGGATAGGAAAGGTATTGATAGCGGTCAGGCGTAGTGGCCAACGTTAAGCTCAAATTAGTATGAATTATATTTTAAGAATTAAATATAGATTATTTTTAATAGCTTTTTTCCTGATATATGTATGAATATTGTGAATAGATCATGTAACAATGTTTGCAAATCAATTAAGATCAATTGTGTATCCATATTAGTAGAATTTCCCAGTCAATCCAACAAACATTTCTTATATTCTTTTTTAACTTTTAGAAACCCATTAACTAATACAGCTATCTGTCATTTATAATTTATTTTCGTAAATACTCGCCTTTGAATCTTATAAGCCTCGATGGGAAAAACTTCTACCCCTGTTTTTTTCCGCTACCTTTTGGATGGTTTAAAAATTTAACGGGATTTTCAGTCAGGAAGGGTCTGGGGTTGACAGCAAACCTTTAATAAATTATTTATTGGGGTGAACTATTAGTGTACACTTTGGCGACCCGTTATTTTGGATTTACTGCACCTAAACTGTTTACAGAGGCGGTCATAAAGTCGTACTAAAAGTGGCGATACTCATAGATCCTCCTGTAAGTAAATTGAAGAGTAACGGTGAAAGGTCGACACTTTGAAGACCACGATTTATGGCGCTTGGAAGAGGTTGACATCGTCTATTCTGAACCTTTCAACGCCTTGAACAGTATCCGTGACCTGTTTTCTGGCATCGCCGTTATTTAATTAACACTTTTGCTCGAGGTCAACTTACTTTTATACTGTAAAATTATTCTAGAATTATAAAATGGAAGAACAAATCTTCTCATCGTAACTTTGCACATTTTGATTATTTTACTGCACTCTTTTTTACACTGCTAGTAGAATTCTTTTTAACCTACCAATCAAATAGGAATTATTTTATAAAAATCTCCTCACAATTAACCACTTTAACAATAACAAAATGTTGTTATACGTAGATTACGTTAAACTATAACGCAGAATAAAAAGCTTGTATAAAATATTCTTTAAAGCAAGAATGTAGTTTTCCATAATATGAGGAATAAAAAGTGATGGAAGTGTATGTATAAATAAATTCTAGGTTCATTAATTAATGCAAATTATTCCCCCTTAAATATTTTAGTTTTAAAAATCTATTTTTCTATAATATTCATATTTTTGGCTGCTTATATTTATGGGATAAGCCTAAGCCTTGTTTTAAACCCTCCTCTTAACGAACTAAAATGATTGGTCTTTGAAATTGTATTTTGTTTATATTGTATGGGACTAGGACGATTGTCGTGCTTCTATAACTGATTCAGTTTCTTTTGACTTATAATCTTTCACTGTTTAAAAGTTTGCTGAAAATGGAAGATAACTATATCATTGCTCACTTCCTAACAGAAACTAGTATACCGGATCTCATATTTATTTTGTATCGTAATTATTGTTTTTAACAGTGACAATTAATTTAAATCGTAAAATTTACCACATAAAATACAAACAATTCGTTTCTAGAAACAGACATATTTGCGTTGCTTCATCTTTCTTAATGTGAGAAATACTACGCCCGTCGCTTCGTCCAATTCGTATTTTCAAATGTTTACTACTACACACCACAGCCCATTGTTTCAGAACTGTTATTGCTATAAACACGAAGCAAAGAAACAAAAGGTTTCATAGTTTCATACTAATTGACTTTAAAGCAAGCCCATGAGAAAGAATGTAAACAAAGTGGCAGATTATGAATGAGTTTGATATAAGTATCACAAGCAATTTGCGGGTGTAAGTAGCGGAACCGATGTGTGTGGTTTCAGACGAAGAGGCGTAATGGCGCGCGGCGTCTTTCCTCTACTCTCATTGGTCATTGTTTTAATGGAGCGAACACTTATAATTGTGAGTCTCCTAGACGTATTTAACAATAACGATGTGACACGTGCCCGGTCTGACATGTTTATGGGTCCAATTATAGAAGGTGTAGTATTTAAATATAATCTTGACGGGGAACTGAAATGATACAAGCGGCGTTCAACTATTGATCAAACTTGCCTTTGTCTTGTAGTACATTTTATGTTTTGTTACAAGTCAAGGTTTACATATTTCCAACTCCGACTCTCTTCGTGCCCTTTGTATTTTAGATTTATACGTTGTATAGTAATTACATAGAAATAGTTTTAAACATAATATAAAGCTGACTTTCAAATTTGCCATTTTGTCCATAATTAACATGACTGAAATATTAATACAAATACGTGCTTTGAATAGTTTCAAGTTACTAATTAACTCAAACTAAAATAATTGGAATTTTTTTAGCAACGTGAGGTGGTTATCAATAATTAGTTTTACCTCATACATTAATGCAATAAATTACCAAAGATTCTAATTAATTGTAAAATTAATTATAACAAATCTATTATTCCTTTAGCTTTTGGGGGAAGTGTTCTTTCTCTCTCACAAGGATTTTATTTACTAAGCTATGCTGTAACTGTTTTACAATATTAGTCAGTCTTTAACAAGAAATAATTAAATGAATTTAATATAATTCATACAATAATATTTATTCATTTTAATATAAACAAAATGATTTATACACACACAGAATGTTTTCTCGGTACCGCTTGCGTTACTAAAAATTTACAACAAATATTATTAACAACGCAACGATCTGTCAACACATAACTTGCTCATTAAACTAAATTAATCAATAACTATAAAATTGAGAAAAATAAATCATAGCTTGGGTGAAAGGACCAGGTACAGGAAGTGTCACGCAGTATTATTGAACACAGCATAAATAAACACACATTTTTCATAAATGTTCATAACAGTTTGGGTGCGCTATAGTTTCTCCGAAGTGGATAATGAAGTAGCCCAACAGGGGTTTTTCCAAAAAATGTTCTACAATATTATTTTTCGGAAAAGGAGGGGGAATGATTTTCGTGCAGTGGAATATCTTGAAAACTACATATTTTGTGTACTTAAACAAAGCCTTTTCAAACGATACTCACACCAAGGGATCGTGAAATTTAATTTTTGAAGTTCCAAATTAAAATATTTTGTAGTTTATATTATTGGAATATAATATGGCAGAAAAGCGACTTATCCTATAACGGTACCGGGTTTTTTCCTTTTAACGTATAATCCTAAAAAAAACTTCATAAATCCATTCGCTTAGTTTTAAGAAAGTATGCACCTCAACACTTAAACTAACTTTTTATTAATGGGTTCAAATATACTGTAGGCCTACTTCAAGACTTATCATATAGGAAGGTATATCGTAACATTAATATTTCAATTGCTTCGTGTTTATACAAACTGGCATAATATGGCACGATAATATCTGAAGATTCGCTCCCTATATATGAGGATGCAGTTACTTTTATTTTATTTTATGAGCTACAAGCATGCTAAAAGTAATAAACCTTAGCCTACAATCGACGATAAAACACATAAAATGGATCTTGGGCCATGGGCGACGTATTGTTACATAAAAAGAATGGTTTTACGACTTTATTAGCGCATTCATTTTCCGTCATAATTACTTTGTAATTACGATTTATGCAGTAGAAGGGAAGAAGTCTTATTAAAAAACAAAAGGAAAATGAAATTCTTCTCTTTTAATGTCTTTATTTTTGATGTAAACAAATCGTAAATCAAGAAGGGGAGAGTCTTAAATTTTCTTAATTCAATGCTTACATTTTCGTTTAATAAGTCCACATGAAATTAAAAATGAATGTATTCTTAGTAAACTAAGGAGTTTTTATTTGTAATTAACGTATTAACAACAAGTAAAGTTTGGCTGAAAGATTTCAAAGTTGTAGACCTAAGTTTTATGAAACAAAAAAACAGCTCCAATTAAATTATACTTATGCTATATTGTAAGCTACTGTTGTATTTTGTTATTAATAATAATATTTCTTGGGTCTTATACACACATGTCCCTATTCTATACTGAATGCAATTTTTCTAATATTAATAAATATTTCTTGGGTCTTATACACACACGTCCCTATGCTAAAGTGAATGCACTTTCTCTAATATAATAAATATATTTCTTGGGTCTTATACACACACGTCGCAATTCTATACTGAATGCACTTTCTCTAATATTAATAAATATTTTTTGGGTCTTATACACACACGTCCCTATTCTATAGTGAATGCACTTTCTCTAATATTAATAAATATATTTCTTGGGTCTTATACACACACGTCGCTATTCTATAATGAATGCACTTTCTCTAATATTAATAAATATTTCTTTGGTCTTATACACACACGTCCATAATAGTGGATTCACTTTATCTATTAATATTGTTGGTTGTTAGGAACTATAAAACAGTTCTTGTCCCCTTTATATTATTTGTCTAATCAGTCAGTTGTTGATTGATCTACTACCGACTTAGATAGTTTGACAGAGAAGGATTTCAATTAAAACTAAATAAGTCGTCAACATTACTTTTACACAGAAGTTGTTCAAATAGAGTGTTAAAAAAGTTTGGTCTCAGATGAAGATAAATGAGCACAACATGTTGGCTAGAACATGGCGCGCAACTGTTAACAGAAAACTAGCCGATTAGATAAGAAGATCTTAACTTATCGGCCATCTTGAAACTTTAAACAAGTCAACTTAATAGTCTTGGTCCTATTTTGGCTAGGCTTGCAACAAATTAATACATATGTTTGTTTTTTCTAAACCAACGCTAGTGTAGTTGAATGTTTCTTTTCATTTTGATTGTGGTTTAAATCTCAATTAGTGAAACCACACTTTATTCTTGTTAGGTTCTAAAGTTAATACCTAAAGTTTGTAACTCCCAAATCCCCTATGTCTTGGTCTGTAGTCTGTAGCGATATATTTCGTAATAGCGATACGAGGTCACTAATTACAAAGTTCTTTAGATATTTATGATTACATATATACAACTAAAATTTGTTCAGTTTGTAAATTGGTGGATGTGCGTTCGTTATTATAAATTTGTTAGGTTGTATTTTTCGATTACAGCATTGGTTCTTCTTTGATATTTGGTTTGGAGGGGTGAGTATTTTGTTTAAGTTTGAAGGACTTAGAGACATAATTACCACATATTAAATCATTTTGCTTTGTTATGATAAGTGTTTACCTAACTCTGTGGCAACGGGACTGGGCGAGTGGAACTCTGCCGTGTTTCTAAACAGCGGAATTATTTAAATAGATTAAAAATGTTTTCCGCAATATTTAATTTTTTAATTTTCAATGTAAATTAAGTCTTACAAACGTAAACACCTAAATAAACTCCTATATAAAAAGTAGTCATTAATAGTCATTACCGGCTATTGTTGATTTAAATATAATTTGTGAACAAACTTTCCTTACAATAGACTATTTTCTCTTTTTGATTGCCAGTGACGGCCGTTTCGGCTACAATGAACACACAATGAGTGAATGTGTTTGAGTGTGTTCTCGTGTATAAAAAGTGCTTTAAGTGTTTTTACAATTATTAACAATGGATAATGATCCTGACCACTCACTACTCGAAATGACTACACAGCTGAAACGCCCCCCCCCCCCCCCCCCACCCGGTCGTGACTACCACAAAGACAAATAATAGACTATAAAACGTTAATTTTGTACACTAATTATAATTAAAATAAAGTCGTATATTATAAATAAAACTGAAAAATTCAAACTTATATAAGACTCAGATATTTAGTATTTATTCAAATATTGTGTATTTTAAAATTATATAATGTGCCATTTCTATCCGATAATAACATCCCACTGTATATATTGTGATATTTTACGATGCTATCAAAATACTTTATTTACTTCGCATACTAAAACATATAAGATGAAGAATATTTTAAGATAGGAAGAGCAGGTGATGTGGTTGGCTTTTCTACTCAAGAAAGGGTTGTTAAAATTCACCCCTCCCATTGCCTCTATTGTTCAAGACGTGAATATAATAACGCTAGTACTTGGCTCAAAATATTCACAGCTTCATATGACTCCTTATATAGCTCATAATGAGGGTTCCCCTTCTTAAAGTTACTTAGCAAAGAAATACTCGCCTAATAGTATCGTTGGAGATACTTTGTATGCGCTTAACGGCAACAGAATGAGCTTATGTAAATATTGTGATTTTCTTTGTTGACAAGACTCGGCTTGGGTCCTTTGGGAAACTTTTAAGAAGTCGCAGGAATCGGATCAAACTGTGATTACGGAGTTTGTACAACCTTTCGCTTTACTTTTTTTTAAAATAGGAGCACTTATTCCAGGAACAATATAAAATGGAAGTGAACAAAGTAGAATCGTATAAAAATTCAGGGTGATAGTTTTATTTTGTTGTACAATAAATTAATAATAAAATTAAGATTGACCCATTTAAAAGTAAGCGTTACGTTCTTTTAAGACGAACGCCACTTTTGAAAAATATTGTAGGCCTAAGTGCCTACTAAAAAAAATCTTAAAAACTGATTACAATTTTCGAGTCTAATAAAGAAGGAAAATACAATAATTTCGTTATATTCGTGCGAAGAACACCGAAATGTAATGCCGCGTTTCAATAAATTAAATCTCAAATTGTCTGACTCAAATTTCTAGTTCTAAGCCCTTGTATACGTAAGCATTGCTGCCACCAAAGCTTTAAGTCGAAGGTTCGAATCCTGGAGAACTCCATAAATGTTTGTGATTTTAGATTTTTTTTATGTGACGATATCCCGACTGTTTTTCCCATAAACCACAAAAAATCGTTTCCGTTAGTTACAATTGCTTACAAGATTATACACTTAAACGCCAATCCAAATTTACTGACTTATGTAGCCTAACAAAATGAACAAGACCGATTGTAATTGAAATACCAATTTTATAAACTCCTAAACATAACAATGGATGTTTTAAAAGTCCATTTTAAAAGTAAAATGCTTGTCTAATTTTTCCATTTCAATTTAGTAGATTACATTTAAAACTATGAACACTTCTTGGAATAAATATGTTCATTTCGTATATAGACTTTATTTTCATTAATGTAAATAAATATTTATAAAATAAATGAAAGTTAGAAAGTTAAAGAGATGTCAATAATATTATGACCCACGTTAAAATTCGATTTTTTACTCTTAATAAGTTGTTCTACGTTATACAATTAAGATTAAAAGTTTTTTTTTTTTGTTTAGGTTCCTTATTTCCTGCTTTTTTTATTTAGGCGCACATTCGCACTTGACTATTATATTTGGAAACTATAGAAGGAAGCTACCACTACAACGGAAACTATAGAAAGAAGTTAACACTGCACATGTACCAAAACCCATCGTCTTTATGAGAACAGAGATCCTCACAGATCGCGCCGAATTAAACACCGTGAGAGCTCGCACGCTTCGCCGCCGTCTCAAAGACTCAATCGCATATAATTGCTTTCGGCGTGTCACACACTTTGAACAAGTTAATATCTTTATTTTCCTTTCTGCTCCGTAACAACAGGTATAGACTACAATCATGCTGAGTTCTCAGAAATGGATGCACCCTTGTCTTAAGAACTCTACGCCCACGTCGACCCTCCCAATATAATACCTGGAACCAAGATGTTCTAGATTTTAACAGTTTTTTACTCTGAAACGGAACTTAAGCATTTTTACAATCATATGGTGTGTCCCGAAATAACTGTTCTCGAAACCGTTTTGTTGAGTGCTCAGATCAAGTAATAAAAATTAATTTATGGTTTTACAGCGTAGGAAGGTTACCGTTGTGTGCCGAACTAGATTGTAAAATAAATATGGTCCTTCTAATATTTTGTGTTGGATTAGAAAGCAAAAAATGTTGAAGTCTTTACAACTGATGGCTGGGTGTGGTCTGTAAATATTTGATAAAAAACTGGTTTTAAGAAATATTTTTATTGTAAAAGTTTTAGGGATAAAACACGGTCTTTGTCATAAATTTGTATCTACATTCAGCTGTCGAGTTGGTTCATATTTATCAATAGTTTAGTAGGCCTATAGCAACTCCAAGCAAGAAATACTTATTGTTTCCTATGTAATATTAACTTACAGTCAATTATGTAGTTGAAACCCTTTTGGTAGTAGGAATAGACTTTCCATTATTTGATGTGTTTGTTAATTAACTATAAACTATCGGAATTATTTTTTTAAATAATATTTGTATTAATTAAGAACTGTTTTATAATCTTCACTCTATAACGTCTACATTTTTTCGAAAACAAAAACAAATACATAATTAACTAATTTCATAAAACCTGTAATTAAGAACCAAGGTCTATTCCGCAATTAATACAGAAACTGTCCGTTAATGCCTATTTATCGATTCAAGGCCCACAGGGCGATCGCCTTCCTGTAACAGTAGCAATAAAATGTCCGATCCGCCAGCTGTTTAACAATCATATGTTATGAATATAAATGTAAGCGGAACACATTTTCGGAGCACGCTATTGGTCAGACCCGTGCATAGTTTACTAATCAAATCAGTTTCCTCTTCCGATCTGCTGTAACACCTAATCTGCTTCTTCCGCTTTCTACTGCTTCCTTTGTAATCTATCACTTCCTTTCACACGTATTTTCACTCATACGCCAAATGTATGTCGGTAATTAAAATACAGTTCCATGAAATATAAACACATTAATTGTAACTACATAATATATGTCGATTTTGTATACAAATTTTATTTTTAGTGGCAATTTGTCCCTATCGAATTGACCTTGGCGAAAGAGGTGATCCTACAGCTAATACTATAAAAGTGTTTTTTATATGCAACAGAAGATATTCAAACACACGCGTTCTCTAAAATAAAGAAGTTACTACCATAATGTAGACATTTACAGAAATATCAAGGCTGCCTTGAAGCCGTTGTAAGTCCCTCAAAGGCAAAGCTCAAAGTCCGAGGTTCGAATCCGCATGAACAATATGGATATTTTTATAGTTGGTAATAAATAAGACTTCAGGCGATGGAAGCCCGTGATTGTTTCGTCTTAAAAATTAACACAAATAACAATTTTACTAACCAAAATATTGAATCCTGTTTTGTTATAATTAACCAAATAGTCTTAGCATCCACGGGGACAGTAATACCAACATCACGTGTCAAAAACAAAATGAAATTGACGTTTTAATTCCCGAGCTTTGATAAAGTGATTACGGCCACCAGATGGTCATGGTCATAGACCAGACTTCCGCTTTTCCTTCTAATAAAGTCATTATTGGCAGCAAGTCTGTCAGGATTGTGATCCATTAGGGGGGTGTGGCAGATGTACTATAATATGTACAGGCAGGCTTAGGTGTTGCTCAGGATATAATTAATAGGCGAAAGACAATGCGGGTTATTATTATGATTACAAATGGAATGTAAAAGTAATGCAGAAGGAACGTTTCGGATCGAATTGATTGATTTAATATTATTCTGCGAAAGGAAAGTAAAGTTAGCAATCATCTGGACGAGGCCTGTTTACCAGCTCATTTACCGATCTTAGTTATCGTCTAACGATTATTTCAATGTTCAAGCATATTTAATAATTAATTACTGTCGGTTTTACAGATAAAATTGTTTACCGTGCCAGACTACAAAAAGTAAGTTTAAAGTTCCCTCTTCAAATCCGGGTAGCTGGAAAAAATAGATTTTAGGCAGTAATAATGGCCCTTCTGTTTTCTTCGCCTTAAGCGACGGGAATAAATCATAATAATTACTCACGATTTCCAATCCGCCTTTAAAGAATGAAACACACACAAACTCATTGCTGGTAGTGTACAGTTCAGCAACAAAATGTCAACAATTTGTATTGTTTTGTACCTAACCATAGAATAAAAACAAATATAGCCTATATTTTTGTCAAAAATACAAAAACAGTATTTCGAAAGGGTTACAATTAATGAATTGTTGTTATTTCCAAGTAGGGTCCACTTTTCTTGTATGCACTAACCCATTTAAATAATGATCTCTTTAGATTTATAAGTGTTTGTTGCATCCTAATCGCAAAATATTGTCTACAAATTTGTTTATATTCTACTATTTTCCACTTTGCGTTAGTTTCCGTAAGTTTTGGATAAAATTATACGTTGTCAAAGCAAAATGTTCCACACACAACTTTTATCAACTGCTATATTTGTACATACACCTTCCTAAAAACGTTTTGTTAGCTTAAACAAAGTAATTTGAATGACACGGCTTCAGCAAATGTCAAACTACAGTTTCATGATCATAAAAATCTTTTAAAATTATAAACCTATAATCTGTGATAATGTCATAAGTTTTATAAATATTTCCTAAACAAAATTGGCTAGTATTTATCATGTTGAAGTAAAATGCACAATTTCACAAACTAATATATAGTTTGTTAACCTTAAGAACAGAAAGAGTTGTTCCTAACCAAGTCGTAGGCCTACTGCCGTACTTTAAACCTTTGTTCACCTGCCTTCCACCTGACTGAACACTTCAACGACAAACGCCACTAATTAATCCTAGCAATTAGTTTTGGACTAAAAGAGTGTCCTCTACGCAGTTAAATTCAATAGGCCATTCAGATAATATTTCAAAATGACATTAATTTAATCAGTCTCAATTTAATTAATTCAATTAAAATGACAGGAATTGCATTAGATTATCATTGTATTTATTTGCAATCGTGTTTCGTTTAAACCAAATTCAAAAGGTTTCGATAACAAACGTGTACACACAAAAATCCATTTAACTGAAACAAAATGCCAAACTAAATACCGGTATTGTATTGGATATTTGTTTTATGTGAATATATTAAAGAGATGTTCCATGTACCTGATTTGGATCACTAGTAATAACAATTATTGGCAATTAAAAAGTTTCTAAGCTAACTTCGTCTGATCATATGCACTACAAATGACTAAAATCGAGTTAAAAGCTTTGTCGTTAGTTTGTATTTTGTACATCACATACCTTAGACCCTATATCATCAAACCAAAAAAAAACATATTTTGTGATTTATTACCCTCAACTATGACAAGGGGCTGGGCTAACAGATGCATCCACCTGGCCAGAAAGATCCCTTTTCAAAACTGAGCAGTTGGTCGAGTCACGGTTCAGCGCCCCGGCACCACAAACACAACCCTTGTATAAATTCGATCGACTCCCTTCTATTAATTTGTTATTTCCTTAATTGCGTTTGAGCCAAAACCTGCCGACTCTGCGATATTACGCCTTCACTTCAAACCCGCTTTTTCGTAATTTCATTATACGGCAATAGATTTAGGAAAACTCTCACTGAATACTTGAGCGTATAACTTAATGAACGGCGCATGCGTGTGAACAACGCAAAGTGTATGTTACAGAATATTTTGTGCGAATCTTATAATGCTACTAGACAATAATAATAGTTATTTGTATGAAATGTTTTCAATGTTTATGTATTTGTTATTTTTCGTTTTATTGTAGGGGACAGCAGTTATGGGGGGCGACACTGACTCTCCACTGCCTGCCCTTTGGGACATGGACAGCGCAGATTACGAGTGCGATTGTCCGGGACCTCCTCCGCCTGTGTTTAGGCTACCGCCACCTCCGAGACCGCCTTTCCTTCACGAAATCGCTGATTGTTCTGAGGTCCCACTTTTGGATTTGGACACGTGCGAAATGACTGTAAGTATTTCGTTGGGACTGCATAGCATCATATATTTATATCACAAAACAACTTACTCTCAAAATTCCAAATAAAACATTTGTTTCTCTGCTTCCTACATTTTTATATATTTATATTTATGTCTAACGGTTTCCCAATTTTTTTTGTAGTTGTAGCATTTCAAATAATTGTACGTTTTGCTAGATCAGATGTAAACATTGAAGTGCAATATAAGGTGGTTTAAATAAATCTAATTATTGGTATATGATTATCGACCTAACCTGTAAGGATGCGACCTTCTAGTAGAAACAAAGGCAAAGTTGAGTCTGTATTTCAAACATCTTCACTTAATGTTTTTGTAGTCGGCCTATATTGAACAAGGGACTGCTTTTATAGGGGTTTCATAACATATATTGTAGCAATGACTGTTCGGTTAATCCGTTCAAAACATGGAAATGTCATCAAATGTTCCGCAAAAACTAAAACATGTACTGCATCATTCATGACATTACTTCTAAACTTCACGACACTATATGGTGTCTGAAAGTAGAGCTTCTTTCATGAACAAATAAATAAAAGTGCCAGTGATCTACTCCGCTTGGGAATTGTACGACGTGTACGAATGTGGTGTATAATACAGAGACATCTGGGAGAGAAAAACGGATCTTTACGACTCGGGGTGGGAGTCGCTTGTTTCTTTTAATATTTTCGTATTTTCGGTCGCGTTGTCACAAGCCTGGCATCTGGTCTGGTTCTAAATTATGGAATTATGATTCAACCGCCTAAGCCGATTGTTATTAACATTTATTTTCATATGCTATTTTTGGAACTTTGAAATATGTACTAATTTACTTCTTTGGCAACGGGTTTTGACGAGCCGTAATATTTTAGTTAGTTAATACAGAACTTGAACGATTAGTCACAAGTCAAATGTTATAACAATCTTAGCCAACACTCTGTCTCTGCTTCTCAAACTTTAAGATTGTGTTTGGAAGTAGGCTTCACTCATTAATTATTGTATAATTGGACATTAATCTACTCTTTACCCCTTGAAGGGTGGATGTAGATACATCCGCAAAACATACTGTATTCCTGGAAGCCGATTCCTAAACTGCAGATCTCATTACGAATACAAAATGTTTTCTTTAAGTTTTTATGAAAACTAAATATTATATTTCCTCTAGTCAATAAAAATGTATTATTTTAACTATAAAAATAAACTATGGTACTCTATTTACAGTAAATGTTTTAATATGTTTTCTTTTCATAACTTCATTATTTTGAGAAAATCGTGTATTTTGTAATCGAACATCGCAGAAAAGGAAATAGTCTTAATGAAGTATAAGTAGTTGTGTATTTTATTCATTAAATAAGGAAGTTGTACCGTTTTTTATTGAAAATATTACTATGCTTTAATAATATAATTTCTAAACACTTTTCCATACACTTTCCACATCAAAAATTTTCTTAAGTTATCGATTCGTGAAATGAACTTCATAAAGCATAGTCTATCTGAAAAAGAATTTCAATTAAAATTCCGTGCTAAAGTGGTCACTCCCATTTCATAAGGCCCATCTTGTTTAGAAACTTCACAATTGATATAAACTCCCCTTGTACAGTAAATTTATCTCTGCTTTGTATTTTACTGGTTGTATTTAAACCAGGACTACATTCTATTGATTTGTTTATAGAATTTTACTCAACGAACTTGATTTATTATTTTAATTTATCTACACAATGCCATACATATTCAAATATTATGACAAATTGAATTAATCCATGAATTAAATGAGGGAAAAAGTTAACAAAAAACTGATTCTGTAATTCTATTGTTGCAATTTAAATCAGTCTTCCTTATCAGATATGAAGCTTACATTCTTTATATATGGAGGTTGTAGTACTATACTTTGCTTCGGAAAGTCCAATAATTGTTTATACTAACATTTTATACAAGATATGTATATTTAAATATTTTCATAAGTAAGCTTAAACAAAAGTTCTTTTCGAATTCTGAAAAAAAAATTATATGTGTGTAACAACATTATTCCAATAACCAAAAAATAAACAATTTGCATTACAATTTCCACTTTTTAATCTAAAATCATATCTCCTTAACCTATTATCACAAAATTGTTTATGTGAGGTTAAATAGGTCTACTGTATGTGGTATTAAATAATATTTATCAAATAAATCAATTACATTTATTTTCTTTCTTTACAGGTGATAGATGCAGAATTCCACAGCAGCCCAGCTATGCCACCACTAGCTATCATAGTAGTCTGCTCAGTTCTTCTGCTCGCTATGATCCTTATAGCTACTGCTCTAGTCTGGAAGTAAGTAGCCTATTATTGGCATACAGTGTATCATATTTTACAGTAAACATAAACATAGATGTTTTTTGTAACGGATAAACTGATGAGTTATTTTAAATTTGTAGCTAGGGATCTAAAGATGTTGATAATAGCGCAAACAGTTAAAAAGGTAATATGTTTTATTGTTAAGTTACCAAAAAAATTAGAATTCCTTCAAGATTTACTACCAATATTTCAAAATGCTTTAATTTCTTTAAATGGGACAATTTATAGCCTGTATAGTATACCAATTCATTTCCCCTGACAATGAGAATATGAAATCCAATTCTATCCATTATTTATTTTGGCAAGCTCACAAACAATAGAATTATAGGAGATATAAAAATGAAGTGGTACAGTTCACTGTTGCTCATTGCATATTGAATCTAAAACAAAACTTGGCAAACAATACGAGTCATTCATTAAATGGACCTTATGGTTAAAACACTGAATGTAATCTATGTTTCTAGCTTAATGCATGCATTGAAGCACTTAACAGTACATTTATTTCTGTTTGGAATAATCAAAAAGACAGTGCAGACCTACCTTTGGTTTAAATTTAATTTTTCATAAAAGAGAATACATTTTCCAAGGAATTACTGAAACTAAGAGAATACATTGTTGTATGTGTGCATTATTTGTAAAAAAAAGTGTGCTTTCTTAGTAGCACATTAACACTTTATATTATGTACTCATAGTTCAAATATATTATATAAGTGATATAATAGATAAGTGGCATCAAAACATTTAGAAACATTTATCATATTAGTTCCGGTTTTTTAAGCACGATTTTTTTTAACAACTTTGCAACTTTTATTTATCAAAATTAGTTTGTATTCAGTGCGATAATTTTTACACCATGAATCAAGTTTGGTAATTTTAAGTTAGCATATTATTCCATTGCGATTAAAAATTTAGAAAGATCTAGGCTTAAGTGGATTGTGGAACACTTTGTTTGTAATGCATTTTAAACACTTGTTTCTTTAAGGGACCTACTTCAACTTTGTGTTCATACTTTAAAGAATACTAGCTGACCCAAACATTTTGCAAGTTAGGAGTATTTACTTGATGTAATACCTTGATTTAGTTCAGTTAATTACGTTTATTTATTTCATTGGTTTATAAATTATAAAAGTTTATAACACTTGCATATTATGGAATGTAAACAATCAAACTAACAGCAGTCATGTTAGTTAAACAGATAGATGGCACCTTTCATTAGAAACCATATTAAGAAATATAATATAAAAGTTTTTTTAGTCAATTTTTGTACTAACTAAAACATGAATTTTAAACTGATTGTCTATTTTTTGTCAATAGCGGGGAACATAAACTTTAAAATTATGTTTGAATAATTAATTTTTATGATGATTTAAGGAAGATAATGCTTAGCGACAGAAAAACACCTTTGAGAAATAATATATAAGGATTGAAACTAAGAAGCAGTGTGTATGATTTGTGTGTTATGTTTCCATAAAATGAGAAAGTATAAACTTACTATGAAATTTATTGAATACTTTTTCTATAATAAAATGCCAAAAAATTTCAAATTTACATTTCAATATTTCTTTCTTTTTTTTCAGGCATAAAAAGAAAATGCAAAATCTATTGCCGTGTAAATCATCTCCACAGAATCGCTGTGATGTAGCTCATGGTAATGGAGTTATCTACGAAGACCTCACGAATATTAGGCCAAGAGCTCTGCCACAACCTTCAATGGAGGTAATAAATTAGTACTGTTTAATTAATTTTATACTACAGTTAATCATTTATGTTGAAGTATTGTGTTTAGTACATTTAGATGTTAGTATACCAACTTATTCTAGTAAAATTAATTATGTTTCATTATATGTTTTTTTTTTATGAATGCTTTTATAATAAATAAATGATAATGCACTATTTTATCAAGTCTTAGTTTAAAATATTTTAATGTATCAAAGTAAGCCTCCAACATTTGAAATACTTTCAAACGATTTCTGTCAAATAAAAGTTACTATATTTAAACCATCAGTTATTAACTTTCCAATGATTAAAAAATAACAATAACAACTATTTTGATGTATAGTTAAGACCAATTAACTGACTGACTTCAAGTAAGGAGTAGATTTTTGTTTCATAATTAAAAATAGATCTGAAATGTCAAGTAAAATTTCCTCTTTATTTATTAATATTAATATATTTGCTTTACTCTCTTGTTAACTTTTGTATCATTAATTACCTAAATTTAATAAAAATAAACATTTTTGTTTTAGATGCTGGATGTTAAATCTCGTGCAGGTTACCCCAATAATTGCAACTATCCTGTGATAAGCCACTCACACTCACCTGTTTTTATTTGTCCTCCACCTAGACCTGAACAATACTGCTCCCAGGATCTTTACAATCCTGTTTACGAAGAGCTTTCAAATGGTAGGTCATATTTATATATTCCATTTACTAAAGATAACCAAATGACTACTGTACTATAAACATGCCGTATATGTGGTTTATGTGACATGCAGATTCAATTAAAAATGTTGTTCTCATTGGTAATAATTGACTCATATTATTAGATACTATAGTTACATATATAGTTCACCTATACTATACATTTATTTATAAATTATTCAAAACTATTTATTAAAAAAATAAGAAATTGGTGATATATCAATTAATTGCTGACTTGTCAACTGTTGTAAAATACATAAGTTTAATCTGAATCTAAACATATATAATATTTAGCTGTTTTTAAATTATCAATCCCTAGATCTGAAATATTTATATGAGATTCAAGTTGTTTATAGGTCTACTTTATGTCTATGTATCCTTTTGTTTGAAATTGTGTAATATATTTTAACTTTGAACTACTTATTTGTTAATACAAATTTGTTTTAGAGTGAATTTCAGATTATTGAAGCAATACTATATGTAACATTATTAACTTAAGTGTTTTCTTTTTAGGTTCTGGGGACAGAGGAGACTCAGATCCAGAGAGCGAAGGTGTGCAGCAAGCTCATGCGAGTGAAGATGAGTTTGCCGAGGACGAATTAAGTTTAGGCGAGCAGAATGTTGGACACTTAGCTCCTGGGGGCATTCATTCTGGAACTAGTTCACTTCAGGGGTCTACTGGAAATGATCTCTGCCGTGATATCGATTCTTCAGATGCAGACGACAGAAGTAGATTTTTAGGAAATAGGAATTTAAGTTTACCTCCAGGTCAGAGGAGTCGAGCACCTAGACCGCACAGAGGTCACGGTCAACGTCCAAGAAGTTTGGACAGAAGACGAGGAAATCACAGGAATAAAGGGCCCGAGTGCGGGGAATTTCACGAAGGGTTATTGTTAGATGCGTTGTTACAACTTTACCCCAATGTAGTACAGGGAGCAAGCCAGCCTCTCCCCCACGAGTCTCACCAGTCTCACAGGCTGCCTTACATTCTTCCTGTTCCGGGCCCTCCTCCTCCACAGAATCATGTGAATCCTTATGAATCTGTGCCAGTTCTTAGTCATTTACATCAACATCATCCGATGACTACGTTTCGACCAGTAAAACCTTTAAGCCACGATTCAGACTCTGGATATAGTAATAATACTTCGGGGGGTCGTGGAAGTACTAGAGGACGCAAAGACAGCCACCGTATGTCGGCACACGGTAGTGATCTGGTACTATCATAGTACTCCAAACAACACTAAATGCACACACTTACTTATCATATTTCGTACTGTTTACCATTTTCCACATATATTTAAATTGTAACATATAAAAAAAATCTACAAATTATCAATTTGGAAGTAAAAAATGCAAAATTGTCTATAAATTTAAGAAAATTTATTTATTGTAGGTTATAAACATTTTAAGCTGTAATTAGTATTAAAATAAAATAAATGAATATCCCTACCATTGAAGATAAAAATAGATTAGGCCTATATAAATTTGATATTATATTCCCAAGCATATAATATTTTAAAACTTGACAAATATTTTATTTAATGTGTACATATTTGTTTAAATAAAACAGTATTTAATTATGAGAATAGTGTGTGCATCATAGTGTACAAATAATATAGGTTGTGCAAGTGTAAGTGCAATTTCGGTTTGTGGGCAAGTGCAAAGACTTACCATTGTAAATAACTCGTGTAGATTAATAATATTTAAGATACGATGCACATATAATATTGTAAGCAGGGTTGCAAGCAAGTAAATATAAAACTATATAGCTTAGTAAATTTTCTTCTATTTAACAGTTGATCTATATCTTACACTTCTTATGTATCTAAATTCTTTAATATAAATTGATTATATACATAAAAAATAGATAATATTAAATATATGATTAGAACACAATAGAAATAAGTATTTACTGCCAAATTAAGAAAGGTCTAATGCAGTAAAATTTTAAAAATACATATATACAAGTTATTTACAGTAGATTAAATGATCTACTGTTACAAATTTGTATCGAGTTTTAAAATAGTGAGAGGTTTTTTGCTACAACATTATGAATAAAATTTTGTATTAGTAGTTTACGTAGTTTCCATTTCACAATGTTATTTACAGAAAATTATTTCCGTAATCAATTTGTACAACATCAACTAATAAATGTTTTTACAAAAACATTTAAATTTCATCAAGAATAAGTAAATAGCATAAAATATAGTTTAGCTTATTCTGTTTGGAGGGATGAGGATGTGTTATGTCTATATAAAACACAATTTGCATTGTGTAGGCTAATGTTTTATTATTTGTTATATATAACTGAAAGACTACATATGTTGAAGGGGTAAATTCAGAAATTTTTTATAGGAAAATTCAAAATAAAATGAAAAGCATACAAACTATTTATAATTTTCTTTCAACACTAAGGGTACTTATGTATAATTTATTCAATTAAAGTATGATTTATCCTGAATAAAAATGTGTTAAATAAAAGTCCTAATACATTTAACCTGACAAAAGGATAACTTTTTCCTCATTAGGCTATACACTTAAATAAATACAATTATTTTTACATCCATTAGAACTGTGTATTTTAAAAGTATTTATCTATTGAGATGTATTTAATTCTTTAATTTGCATTTAACCTAAATATTTTTTTTTAAACCTTTTCCCTTTATTCATTCAAACTAATTTCAGTATTCTTAGTTTTTAATGTTGGTAAAAGCTTTTATTATAAACTATTTGATTTGTCCATTAATTAACTAATTATTTTATTTGAAATTAAAATGAATTTTTATTATGTAACTAATTAACTACATTTATATTGTTTATATTATTAATAATTTCTATATATTTGATAACAGTTCTGACTACCATAGTAATCGTTTGAACAAAATTGAAATAGACTAATTTAATATAAATTTACGTTGCTTTGTGAATTCTTAAATATAAAAGATTTTATAAAATACATTTGTTTCATTACAAGAGATCATAGAAAAGTTTTAGGAAAAATTCTGTTTTAATAGTAATTCATTACTTTTTTGTATTGAAAGTGTTAAAATTGTATAAATAAATGTCCTTTTTATTTTACTAATGCTTTATCATGTTAGGATCTAAAATAGCCTTCTTGATGTCAAAGCAGTTTGCATAAATCTAAATGATTTGAAGAAACTTGCAAGTTGAACAATTATTTAAACCGCAAAAAATAATAAGACAGGGTACAATGGTGTTTGGATTGTTATCACTTGGGTACAATGGTGTTTGGATTGTTATCACTTCAGAAATGTTCACTAATACTATAGTAATTTAGCTCAGTTGGCAAGATAGGAACATCATATACCAGGGTTTAGTTTGGATCCAACTATATATAATAATATATTTTATATTAAAGCCTCCTTTATCTGAAATTCTATATTTGAAAAATTGTACTGTTTTCTTCAAAAATTTTAAATGTTTATGAAATTTAATGCAAATTATTTTATTTTCGTAAAAAAACTCACAAGTTTGAAGCAGAATTTAGTATTAAGTAATACCTGAGAATATAAATTACAAGATTAATTAAGATATTACCAGGTAATAATTTTATATTACCTTTTTGTCAGTCAAATCTTTGTTTTTTCGACATTTGTTACACGACTGCCGTTTGGAGGATTCTAATTCAGTCATTTTCAAATGTATGTTGCAGTTCGCGCACTGGAAATGTGTCTAATATTAAAACATAATACACACATATACACCAAAGACACTAAAATGTATGAGTTTAAACTCAACGTGGTAACACGTGCCGATGGGAGATAACGTTAATGTCAACTTTTACTATTATTTGTGTCAGTATACATTTTAGCATATTTTGTGTATATATGTGTTTATGTGTAGCATGTTTTAATATTAACAACGTTCCCAGTGTGTGTACAAGACATACATTTGAAAATTACTGAATGAATAGTCGAAACGGCTGTCATGTAACAAATGAGGAAAAAGCAAGGATTGTCTGACAGAATCTAACAAGGTAATATACACGTGTGTTAAAAAGCAATCCGGTTCGGCTACCACAAACAAAAAAGGAATAATATAAATAATGGTAAAAAACTGTAAATTAAAGAAGGTAATTAAGGTAATGTAACTGTAATTAAGAAGGTAAAACTTCCGATAAAGAAGGTTTCAGTGTAAACTGTATAATAAACTGTTGATTCATAAAAATCTGTATATGCAATATTAATGTCATTATATTTCAATTTTAAAGTAAACAAATTAAAAGAAAATTGTTTTCATTTATAGTTAAATAGTGTTGACAACAAATTTGTAATTGTAAGGTTTAATATTTTTTAAGGCAATAATTTTGAAAATACTTGGAACTCGTTTGAATGAATTTGTAGAAAACAGTAATCCTATTACTTTACAGTTGCGCAATATCTATTTTGTAAAATTCCAAGCAGTGTAGTTTGTAAAATCCTGCATAATTTATTCTAACTAGTAACAAAAAAATATTCTGGCTCTATTTACAATATTAGTTTAATTAAATACATTCCTACACTTCCAATTAATAAGTTTAGCTCTTTTCTGTACTAGATTTATCTTGCCTCTGCACTTGTAAATCTTTATCTTCATTACGTTGTATTATATTTTTGTTTATTGGCACAGCCAATATTAAATTTGTATTTATGTGTATATAGTAAGAAGAAGCACTTACAAAATAAAGCGGTGCTCTTTGGTTACACTCGTGTTTCTGTGCACTAAACTTTCAACCATTTGTGATATTTCACAGAACACATTTATTAGTTGTAAGGTTATTGTAATTTTTGTAAATAATTTGTCTTCTTTTGTTCTTTTTGTTTTTATTCATTGTAAATATTATGAATATGCAAAGATTTGTGCTAGTCCTTACGTTGTGAGTGTATATTTTCATGGAGATTTATTCAGTTTAGCAAAACAAAACAAAATGTGTTTTTCTAGGTAAATTATTCCAACACCATAATCAATAAAATAATTTCTTATTGAATTTTGTATGTGCTTTTTAATCGTAGTTTCCTTATACTGTGACAATATGTAAAAAAATCATATTTGAAATTATGCAACCATGTAAACAATAAGTTTAGTCAATGAAGAGGAACTTTTAAATAAGTAATGCCAGGATTTCACTTGTTTGAAATACACTTGACTTGATTCTATTCTGAAGGTTTAATCACTTGAAATTAGTTAATAAGTTTCATTTACTATAGTATTAAGAATTTCAATTGCTAATACTCACTTAGGCTATTGTATATTTTTAAGCTATTTGCCTTTTAATCAGTAAGCTCTTACCATTAATTACAAAATTATTTTTTCAGTCAGCTATTCGTGAAAAAACAGTAACTGATTATGTCACGCTTTAAAAAAGTGGGTTTGATAATACTTTATTATTTTTAAATAAAAGTTATTTAATTATTTATTTTATGAAACAAAATCATTGAATTAAAATGAATCACTCCAGTAGTCCCAAAGAGTTACAGACATGCTTAACTCACTCACATAACTTCAAGTCCAATTGTTCATACAAACCTAATTAACAGGCCAGGTACCTAATTGATTCTATCAATCAGGTGTGAAGAAATTATTAATATTAAATACAGATTTGATTGTTATTACATCATCTTTAAATAAACACTTGCTTTATTTAATGAAGGTACTACAGTAATGGTAGCAACTACTGTGTAGTACTAAGTGTGGACCTGAGATTTGCAGGCGCTACTGAGTACAGCACAGTACAGTAGACTGTAACCATGGAATAGTTTTAAGCTTCAAGAACAGATGTGGAAATTGTTTAAAACATTTGTCTTAAATAAAGTTCAAATGCCACCCGAACTACAAGGCAAAATGATTAGAACCAAATCAATTTTGTCTTTAACTTGAACTACAAACTGTTTTAAAGTATGAAATCAGCTGTTACTAGAAATGGAAAGTATCACACACTATTGGAAGTTTAGAGAAATTATCTTCAAATTTTTGTCTTTAGCAGATAAAATTGTCTGAACAATGTAAATGTTAATTTGTGTAAAATACAGTGTTCTCTACAATTTACTTTAGAATTTTTTAACTAAAATTACATCTCGGTATTATGTTGGTATGTTTAAATGTTAGGCTACTAAAGGAATCCATGTTTTGGTTTTTATCAATTTCTTCTGATAATATTAAGAAACCTCCCAATATATTTTGTTACAATTATTTCAGAAAATTAAAAATAAGCTACTTAACTTAAAAGGATGTTCTATTTAAATGAACACAACCACAAAAGTCATACATCAATAAACAAGGCCACTAAGAGTGTATTTTGCAACATTTTACTACAATATCTAAGTTCTCATATCACAGTTAGAATAGAAATTCATAGACCAAACTGTGTTGAATCTTGAAACAATTAAATGGATAAATTAACACCACTATATTGAAGTTTAACATAGTCAAATCAATTTTAAATTTGGTAAATAAAATACATTGTTCTGTAAAAATATTTTACTAAGAAAGTGTTTCCCAAAATAAGATACACACATATATATATAACTGTATATTACGATCCCTCATATGGTTAATAAACTGAATATAAATTCAAAGTACAAATTAAAATATTCACAAAAGGTTGATTAATATGAATAGGCCACAATATTGGTTTAATGCAATCAACAGAAAAACATGACAAAAATATAAAAACACTAGCTGAATATCCGTTTTTTGCTACTGGAAATTTGTTTTGCATCACTATGTTACACAATTTGTAATATTTTTCTCTCATCTTTTATTGCACGAAAGAGAATTATTACATAATATTTTCAATTAGATTGGTATTTATTGTTCACTGGCGGCCCATCAATCGTCTTTGTCATGTTATTTGGAGTGAATGAATTAAATTAATTTAAAATTAAAGAATTCAGAGTGAAGACCGTTTTCTTTTCAACCGCTAAATGTACAGACTGGTAAATTACAGTCTTAGCTGGTTGTTGCAGATCACCCAAATACGTCTTTATGCGAATCCATAGATCGGGATAGTTTTGATCAGCTTATGCCTTTAAATATTTTCTTAAAATTAATTAATGAGTTCCAAATTTCAGCCCTCTAGGTTTAAGGAAAGAATACCAATTAATATGTATTGTTTTTAGTGGTTGCTAAAATTCAAATTTATCACATTTTCACCCCTTAGCACCTCGTTACAAAATGTAAAATTGGTTTACTTTTATATGTATCTTGTAAGAAATAAATGTACAAAAATTCAGCTCTATTTGAGAAGTTTTTTCAGCTCTCTCAAAATCAGCTTTGATGAAAATATAACAATTAATATTTATTGTTTTAGGGGTTGTTTCAACCCTTAATTGCCAAATATTTTTAAATCCTTAGAGAGCCTCTAGCGCCTATGAGGAGTATGTCTACCAAATTTCACGTTCCTAGGCGCTATTCAATTAGGATTCTAATATTTATAGTTTTAGGGGTTGTTATTAAATTTTCACCTCTTTGCAGAACGTGACAAATTATAAAACTGGATTATATTATTTTATATGTATCTTATAAGACACAAATGAAAAAAATTTCAGCTCTCTAGCTGTAGGGAAAGTATACAAATTAATATTTATTGTTTTAGTTGTTGTTACTACTTTTCCACCCTTTAGCAGAACGTGACAAATTATCATATCTCTAGCTTTAAGGAAAGTATAACAACTAATATTTATTGTTTTAGGGGTTGTTAATACATTTCTACCCCTTAGCAGAACATGACAAAATATAAAACTGGATTATATTTTATATGTATCTTGTAAGAAAACAATTTACAAAACTTCAGCTTTCTAGCTTTAAGGAAAGTATATTAACAAACAATATTTATTGTTTTAGGGGTTGTTTCAACCCTTCAAAACCGAATATTTTTAAATCCTTTCCTCTAGCGCCTATAAGGAATAGCCTATGTGTACCAAATTTCACTTTCCTAGGCGGCATTTAATTAATATTTATAGTTTTAGGGGTTGTTACTACATTTTCACCCATTATCAGAACGTGACAAAATATAAAACTGGATTATATTTTATATGTAGGCCTATTTTGTAAGACATAAGTGAACAAAATTTCAGCTCTCTAGCTTTCAGAAAAGTATAAAAATTATTATTTATTGTTTTAGGGGATGTTACTAACAACCCTCATCACCTAGGGGTATAAAAAATAGCCTATGACCTACTCTCAGATGTACCAAATATACACACAAAAAAATCATAAAAATCGGTGAAGCCGTTTCGGAGGGGTTTAATAACAAACACTGTGACACAAAATTTTTATATAATATATAGATTTTCATGTGAAAATTTGTAGGCCTTCAGTTATATAATCTTAGTCATACTTTTGTTACTTTTTAGTCAGTTCAAAATTTAATAAATAATGTCTGCTAATAACAAAACTATGTTTAAAGAAAATTAAACAACACAATATACTTAACTATACCAATATGTTTTAACTAGTCAATAAGGACATCAAATATTTATAAAAGTAAACAGTTATGTTGAAAGGAAGAGAATATCGAATCTGTAGGAATTACATAGGCCTATTTACCCCTAAAACCCTACACTGCACAAGCACAAACAACAGAAAATATGGCTTTATTAATATGAAATATTAGATATCATTGTAACATAAGTAACAATTAAACTAATGGTTGCAGTTGTAACCAACTCCTTATTAAAAAAAAAGACAAATATTTTCTCCCATTCTCACTACGGTCTGTATATTCATTGCATCATAATCATTTGATTTCAGATTGATTAAGTCTGCATTTGTTATTAATCATGGCAACGGGTTTGAAATGTTGTACTGGTTCTATGTTAAACATTGATTTATAACTCATTAACATAACATGCTGCTTTAACATAAATCTATTATGAATGAGGCGAGTCCGAAGTGTAATAATTCATAGTCCATTGTAACGGGTATATGCTTTATAATTTGTTTAAAGTATAAAGTTGTGGTTACCGGTTTACTTACTAAAAGTGTACCTAAACAATCAGCCACCTGTGTTTAAGCGAGTTATAAACCTTATCTTGGATCGAAAATAACTTCCGAATTCAAAATTATTTTAATGAGTTTATACGAGTCCATAGAAAAAAAAATCCAATTACAGTAAAAGTAGGTCTAAGATAATCTGTAAACTAAGGACTTCAGCAATGGCAATGCTAATGAGGGATTATCAGATCTTTACTAAAGTATATAATATTTCCTTATTTCTTAAGGGTTTTGCAAAGCTTTAAAAATATATGACTATAAAACACTTAAATGTAACAACCATTTATTATTTACTTGATTAAATTAATACACAACTAATAATGTTTGGTTTTTCTTTTAGTTCTATTAAAAGAGTTTGTGTAATTTCTGAAACGACAACACCAATTTGAATAATTTTACTCACATTTTATGTGTTGTCTCTTGTATGGTTTTTCAAAAAATCTATTGATTTTTATGTTTCTATACGTTAAAATAGAAAAACTGAATTCCTTTTAGTGTCACTATATTATAATTATGTCTGTAATAGTCAATTATCTCAGGAACAAATTAAGGTAACATAATTAATTTAAGTAACAGAGTTATAAAGATTAACAACATGAATATATTCCAACAATCGTAACTTACAAAAATTATTTTCTGTGAATTTCGAGGAACTAATGTTTAGTACCATAAAAAGACATATTATATTGTTGTTTGAAAAGGATTTATTTAAAGAATATTTAAAAGAGCTTTTTGATTCCAAAATATTTCTGAAAATGTTGCATAAACCTCATCTCCTTTACTTCCGAAAGCACTAGCTTACAACTAAAACTGTGAAAACACCCAATGGTGATATAGGAGCTTATACCTACTATTCATGCATTGTTCAGCTATACAGGATGTTGTGTCCGTCACTCATTACCCATGGCATCATGTATGGTTAGTTTATTTAGTACTCGCTTCTCTCACCAGCTCCAGCGGCAACGCACGGTGACCCCAATGCAAACAGAGTATTTTATAATCTGATTATTTTCATGGATGTGACGGTTGAGCGGTGACCTACACGTAGCTAATGTAAGACAGGCATGCATTTTAATGTCGCCATTAATATTTGAATAATCAATAATCAACATTTCAAACAAATTTTGATATTACCAACTGAAGGTAAGTTTACACTGGTACACGAGTATGAAAAATTGTATGAGATACAAGTTAAGGTAAGTTGACACTGGTACACGAGT
>JAGFPH010000019.1:1859662-1887263 GCA_018207615.1 Philaenus spumarius
TGAAGTAGAATTTGTTTGCACCTCACCCTCCAACCAAGGCTCCCGAGATCATCGTTCCTAGCAACGAAAACTGGGTTTGTGCCTCGACCTAGCGGTCTCGGATTATGGAATGAGCCTTGTTAGTTTGCAAGTGACCTTGCGGAATAGAATTGAAGAGGTGGATTCCAAAACGCACTAAGTCAAAAAACCAAAATGTCCAGGAAACGATTTTTTTGGTTTTTGGTCATACTTTATTAAATTTTGGTAAAACTAGCACCGATAGTTAAAAGACATTAGTTTTAAGATATTTTGATTTATATATCAATAACATTGATCGCTTTTTACTATTTAAAAATAGAAAAACAAAACTGTGATTTTTTCGAAAATGCACTAAGTCTCTGACTTAGTGCTATTTGGAAAAAAAAAAATATATCGGTTATGTTATTTTAGTTTAAATGTGACTGATATCGACAGATTGAGGTGTACATTTAATGATGTACAAAAATATATGTTTTAAATATTATTTTTTAATGAAAATTAAGCATATAATGAAAACAATAAACTGAATTTATATGAAAGGTTCTTCTTCATCATAAATCCTAACATTATTTTCTTTATGTTTAGTGTTATTTGACAGTGCTTTCCTATAAAAGCCCTTTGCACTGTCACTTAGAGTCACGAACTTAAGGAGTTTGTCAACATCTTCTTTTTTCTTGACGCTGATATGGTTTTCCTCCGGTAGTAGGCGTACATCATTGTAAGCGTCCTTCATCAAGGAAACTGATTTGGCTACCTACAATAACCACGACTTTTAGACTGATATATTAATAAAATCGTAAATACAATATACAAGATGAAATATAATGTAACTTGAATGTATTATTTTGTTGCTTATTTTGTATAACTGCAGTAATTTAGTTAAACGTATATAAATAAAGTACACATATAAATATAAAAAATATTTTGTTCTATTCAATCTATTTAAGCTTACCTTAAAGGTGTTTGCAGAACCGGTGTAGGTATTTTTACATTGTACTCTCTCACAGTTTTGGTATGTGTAGATGAACATACGTTGGTCACGCATTTTAAATGGGAGTTTTTTGACAATAGCTTTTTTTGAAGCACTCATGTAGTCATAAATCTGCCAGTCAACACCCAATACATAGACTGTGCCAGATGTACAATAAATTTTATGGTATTCTTCAGGCTCAACAATAGTGTCTATTTTTCGTAGAATCTTTTCGTACCGTCCAAAAACACGGTCGGGAGGCATGTAACTGTGGCCTCTTATAGGAAAGACATGTTCAACTTTTCCAAAAACTCTGGAGTATTTAACAAAGCTCATCAAAAACATCATAACGTTTGTGTTCTTATTTTGCCCGCTGCACGCGTCAGAAAATAATTTCAGAGTAAGAGATCTTTCAGGAAAACTCTCGTACCGTTTTTCTAAATTAGTTACAAAATGTTTCAATGCTGAAGTTATTTCATTTGATCCTCGGCCACTTTGGTTTTCAGTCCAAGTATAAACAAAAGTATTTGATGTGTTTTGGGTATTTTCCATTAAAACAAAAGTCAGGTTGTATACCCATATCTGCCTGGCATAAAAAACCTCACCAACACGTAGTTTAGGAAGAGGCTGGTTTTGTTGCATATCGAATGAACATTTAATAACGTTCTCCTCTTCTTTTTTTAAGAGTTCATAGAACTTTTTAGATCGCAGTTTATGTAGCCTGTACTCAGTCATTAAACGGCCTTTTTCTCTGAGGTCTTTTGAAGCTCTGATCCTTCCCTTTTTTTCATCACAAAATGAACATACATCAGTTTTTGGGTTGCCAAAACCTAAATTAAATTTAGTTTGAAATATTTTGTAAAACTTTGAGTACGAAGAAATGGGCTTATTGTTTGTTTTACGGGACTCTTTCCACATCCTCCATAACTTCTTAACAGAAAGTTCAGGATTGAGGTAACCACGGACACTTTTATTTCGTCCGTAGTGACTTTCATTACATTTCAAAGAGAAAATAAACTCAATGATTGAAACAGTCGTATCCTGGTCTTTAGGTTTTAATCTTGATCCGCCTCGTTTTTCGGATGGACTTACGCCAGCCTTAAAGTGGTTTGATAAGGTATTTACACGCCTTCGAGAAAATCCTGTTATAGATAAAAACGTCTTAGCACATACGTTTATAATAACGCCTGTTTTTTGCCGAATGAAATATTTTGTTACTGTACGGCTTCGTGGATTTCCTTTAGTTCTAGGCCTTTTTTGTTTAGGATCCTGCACTTGAATATATTTAGAAACAAAGGCATTTTGATCAACAGCACTTTTATATTTATAGATCTTACCATGAAAATCACTTATATCTTCTGGTATGAGCTGGAAAGCTTTACAAGTGCCTGTCTCAGCATGGTTGCATTTCACTGAAGGAGGAAGGTGAGCATTTGCACTGTTTCTAGCAAATCGTTTTTTATTCTTAGCCCATTCGTCTTCATTCCTGCTTCGTTTTCGTCGGCCTATATTTACATCACTCACAACACGATTAAAATCTTCCAATTCATCCATAATAACACTAAACAAAACAGTAAACTACAAAACCAAACGGATATACTGTACACAAGAAAGACGATAGACAACTGAAAAGGAATAGCAGGTGCAATGCAGCTGCTGCCGTCTAGCTATCGCGCATGCGCAGACGAACCCTAGACTGACTTAGCGCTCTTTGGAAAAGAAATAACCTGACTTAGTGCGTTTTGGAAAACAAGAACAGTTTTTGCATTGAATTATGTAGGTGACTTAGCGCGTTCTGGAATAAATGATTGTGTAAATGATGGAGACCATCATAAATAATCCAATAAAATAAAAAACTCAAAATGGCAAAAAAATGACTTAGTGCGTTTTGGAATCCACCTCTTCAATTTTAGACTGAAGTCGAATTTGTTTGCACCTCACCCTCCAACCAAGGCTCCCGAGTTTCATCGTTCCTAGCAGCGAAAACTGGGTTTGTGCCTCGACCTAGCGGTCTCGGATTACAATTCACAATGAAAAAGGAAATCAATAACAGGATTAACTATCTGGATTTAACCATTATAAAATACCGAAATGAACTTGAATTTAAAATTTATAGGAAACCAACCACTACTGATGTGGTAATTCATGCTAGTTCGTACCATCCATGGTCACAAAAAATGGGTGCGTTTAATTCATTTATACACCGTCTAATAACAATACCCATGAGTGAACTCCATTATCACGAAGAGCTGCAAACAATAAAATACATAGCAAGCAGGAATTGCTACAGTACAAAAATAGTTGATAAATTACTTCACAAACACCTGAGTAAAAGTAGAGACAGTAAAACAAAACCAATGAAATTCATTTCCGCGGAATATACCAACTTATTACCTAATTATTTGAAAAATGTATTCAAGAAACATAATGTGACAGTGTCATTCAAAACGAGCAATAATATAAAAAAAACAACTGCGACCAAAATCAACAAAATGCATTGAAGATTGCTCTGGTATGTATAAGCTCAAGTGCAGGGATTGCAATAAATTTTATAATGGACAAACCGGCAGGAAATTCATGGATAGATTTAAAGAACATCTACCTAAAAAAAACATTGCAAATAACAATTCAAAATATGCTACACACCTAATTGATAATGATCACAGCTATGACAATTTGACATTAAATTTAATCCCTTTGCATTTATGTAGAAAAGGTCGCCTAATGAATGCATTGGAAGAATTTGAAATTTACCAAGCTAATTTGCACCAGAGTAGCTTAGTTCTCAATGAACAATTACATTTATTTTTAATCGAATAGCCTGTATAACACTGCAATTGCTACATGTAGGCCTATAAATAGTATTGACGATGGAGATAACGGATGTAATCTTTCAGTCGACCAGTGATCGGTGCAATGGTAGCATGACCTAAAGAAAACTGTTTTTAAAAATTTTTAAACTGTGTTTTTTGTTTTTTGTTTTTAATTTTATGTGTGCAATAATTCGTGTTTGATATGTGTGTATGTGTGTGTTTGCTAAATTATGACGTGCTCACATGTGAGTAAAATTTTATTTAAATTGTATAAACCTGAAGATGGGAACGTGTTCCTGAAACGCGCGTAGTTTTACACTACAGAAAATAAGATGCAAGACGGAAAAAAGGTATATATATATATATATATATATATTAATATTATACATATACATCACTTAGTTATTGATATCAAATTTGGACCAAATCTGGCGTTAAATGCAACCGTTACAGTGCGAACACATAACTTTATGTAGGCCTACTAGTAATCACACCCGAAAACGTGTTCTGGAGACCATGGTAGGTGCTCATTTACTACTCCCGTCCTCAGGTCTCTCCGTAAGGGTCACTGCAACAGCTCACCTTTCCTATTATAGAAATTTGCTAATAGTGGTATTGAATATTCAGTAGCCTACGTAGGTCTACTATGATTTAAGTATAGCATTTAACACCAGTTTTAAAGATATAACAGCTGAGATAAAATATGACATAGGCCTAATAGTAAAACTACACTATTAAAATGTGTTTAATTAATTATTATCACTGGTCTAGTGTGTGTAATGTTATGATTTGTTATAATCTCGGTCATTGTGCATGGGATTAGTTTTAAACCAGCCAATTTGAATGTAATTCTTGTTTAATCACTGGATTAAAACTGTTCATTACATACCCATGCCATTTAATTTTAATATTTACTAAAATGTTGCCAATTAAACAATGACTTGTTAATATTTATGACTGTCTTTTCCAGGCTTTAAACAGAATCCAATTAATTCAAATCTATTGACAGTTGATTCCATTTGTATTAGTCGATAAAAGCTAACACGGATGTTCATTTTAACAAGTTATAAAATAAACACTATACATATTTTTAATTTAAGCGCTCTCTTTGTTTGGACAGTTCTATTTCGTATACACTTTTATTTAATATGTTCATATTGTTTTAAGAATTGACAACTAAGCATAATGTAAGAATTAATCGATTCTTTTAGTTTTGAAAATATCACTAACAATAGGCTAGTAATATCAAACTAAAACAATTATAATAAAAGATAAATTTAACAAAATAAAACATAAAAATGTTGTACAACTAATTTATATAACAGGATAACACAAATGACAGATCAATGTATTCTTAAATAGGCCTACTCTACAATCTTGAAGTTTTGGAGAAGAAAACCTCTCGAAATAATTCATAAAAGTTATGGTATTTTACATAATATAGTCCTAGGCCTAACCAGGCTAAAAGTTTTAATGTTTTTCCACTATACTATAGGCCTGCCATAACATTGAGTTTTTAATAACTTACAGGTTCAAATGTTCTATTTATATTATTTCTTGTACTTCCTCTCACCAACATTAATTTAGTCTAAACGTGTGTTGTATTAATTGGTACAAACAGCATTAGCCTAAATATATTAGACCTACACCAACCAGTTCTATAACAATTTGTTAGTAACACTTTTTTGAATAATCGAATAAGTCTGTTTGTTTTTGAAAGTAATTAGGTCCTCACTCCCGAAGCTTTGTAAGCAATATTTAATTTTAATCTTCGATTAAAAAGAACATGACTGAGCACACAATAATTAATTATAATCCGGTAGCAATGAAGCTTAACATAATAAATAAATACGAAACTGCAGCAAAAAGGTTAAACATTCTGGATTTTTTAATAACAAATAATCGAACTAACTTCACAATTAGGGGATACATATCTTTTTACTAACTATAAGTCATGAATCATGATTCATTAAACTTTTAAGTATTTATTTCGGCTATGTTTTAAATAAAGAGTCTGTGATGCATAATATGCTATTACGATTGGAATATTTAATTCGCCTGCTGACACCATCTTACGTGCTTCCTATGGGAAAATACATGAACTAACGTCAGGAGCTTGGTGCAAAAGCAGTAAGATTGTAACTGAAATGTGACTTGTAAGTAGTAAAAATAATTAAATATACGATGTATATAGTATATATTACAAATTAAACAACTGAATAATAATTTAAGATAGTAGAAATTTACAAGTTATTCGAAATAATTAGAGTTGTTAACTTACAAATGGATTGGTAGTATAACATTATTATTATTTAGGAAGAACAGGTTGAAGCGAGGGAAATTCCGTAACGAAAATATCCCTTTAGTTGTTGTAAGCTTAATTTAATAAAGTAAATAATAAATAAGTCTTAATTCATTCATTGCTTTCGAGAATTATTTTATGAGTGAAACACTACTATATGGATCTCAATAAACTATATTATTGTTTTGTCAAACTAGTAGGCTATAAAAAAGAAGTCACCTAGACTTTAAAAATATACATGACAATATTATGTCAGTGTTTATAGGTATGTTTACTGATATGTGTATCACTAAAACAACTTTAAATATAACTTATATTAAAATGTATTAGGCCTACGATAAATCAGATATATTTTTCTTAGAATTGATTATATTAAAAGACATTTGCAAACGATTATGTATGGCAAATATAGCCTATATAATAGTAGGGCCTATATGGTTTAAATGCATGTAGGAAGGCATATAATTAGTTATATATAGCCTACGTGCACTTTGTTTATTAAAAATTTAACTTGATATAAATCACGTTTAAAGTTGTTCAATTCATTTTTACTAGAAACGTTATCCTATGGAGGTCAACTAGAACATACATGTTCATTGTATTGAATAAATAAATAAATGAAATACTTGCACAATTCATTGCATTAGCCACCCCAATAATCTTAAGTGTATGTTTAGTTCTAAGTTTGGCATCATTTCAAACAAAAGTTCTTTTATTTCATTACCCATGCGTGTAAGTATGCTGGAACCTATTCAGTCTTATGTATTAACAATGTAACTTGAGCCAGTTTCATTATCTAATAAGCCTTTTACAGCCCTATTTTCCCCTTCTTACTACGGAAAAGAAATAATAGGCAATACATAGACTGCATTTAGCCTACTACGAGAATGTTACAGAAACCTAATACAAAATTTGCATTTCTATATTGCTTATTCAAACAAAGAAAATAGTTTCAGAAATAAATAGGGTATATTTATTGCAAGCCATACTCGTATTAGTGATAAATATGAAAAATTAATTGTAGGCTACTTTGAAAATAAGGATGAGATAATACAATTTTATAAACCTAACATTAACATTATGCTGGTATTTTGAAAATAAAAACATAAATAACTAATTAAATAATATAGTTACATATCTGAAATCTTTAAAATAAATAATTTTATGAACAAAAAGATAACTATTATATAGACATTTTAAATTTTTAAAAAATTTTTACAAAATAATATAGGCTAGATGAACCCCCAAGCGTAGGCACGTAACAAAAACTGTAACATATATAAAATAATAAAATAGTAAAAAATAATCGACTACCAAATTATTGCTTAAAAAAAAGTTAATAACTAGTAGGCCAGTCGATAGAGGTAAATTTAGACCAAAAGTTCCAGTAATTTACAATACGGCTGATTTTTTTTTTATAAGTACATTAAAGTATGTAGATTAACATCAAAAAAAGTTTACCAGTCTATCGATTTCCCAAAGTCGAAAAAAAATCGATTATCATTTTTTTCGATTATCCTTAATATTTCGAGCTGGGATGAAGATAGAGAAAAATAAAAAATACCACCGTGTAGGGGAGGTATTTTTCGACAAAAAAGGACATATATGTATTTATTTCGTCCGAGCAATGGTTTGTCTGGAAAAAATTAGATAATGCAGGTATGTATTTTGCAGCAAGGGAAATCACTAAAAGGGGACATCTTATTCATGTATGAAGCGTTGCCTCATTCTAAATTGGCCGAATTTTAATATATCGAATTGAAACTTGACGTAGGAGTTAAAATATATATTTTAAACATTTATGATGAGTCTCAGCTTGTTATCTTGAAAATGACCCGATCTAGGGGTCGATTTCGATTATCGATTTTAGGAGTACCAGACCCACGAACTAAGTTCAATCTATTCCAGTTTCGTCAATTTTTGGAATATCAACATCAAATTTGTTTTACAAGTTGAGTACACCAGTATAAATATTCTTACTAAGTATGAACGATTTTTGTCATGCTGTTTTTAAAAACGAGGCGCTTGAAAATAGTCTTCTGTTTTACCTACCTCGTTTTAACTATAACACCTTTGGATTCAACGACTCCATTTTCTACATTTTTGAACATATCGATTTAAAAATTGGTGCAGAAGTTAAAAACACAATAGTTTTTTGCTATACTTATTTTAAAAACTATATTTAAAAAATTGACTAATCTGCAGCCTATTAACTCAAGCGTTTTGATGAAAAATCTAAAAAGGTCTAAAATTATACTTTTTTTAAGTTACTTGTGCTTTGAAAAGTAAACAATAAAAAAGGTTTATACTCCCTGATCTTATTTGAATCTATATATTTAACTTGTAAAAAAACTTTCAGGTTGATATTTTGAAAATTTTCTAAACTGGAGCTGTTTAAAATGTATTGGTGGGTCCGGTACTCCTAAAATCGAGAAACCCATTGATAAGTCAAGTGGCTCTAGATCGGGTAATTTTCAAGATAACAAGCTGAGACTCAGCATAAATGTTTAAAATATATATTTCAACTTCTATGTCAAGTTTCAATTCGATATATTAAAATATGGCCAATTTAGAATGAGCCAACGCTTCATATATGAATAAGATGTCCGCTTTTAGTGATTTCCCCTGCTGCAAAATACATACATGTATTATCGAATTTTTTCCAGACAAACCATTGCTCGGACAAAATAAATACATATGACCTTTTTTGTTGAAAATACCTCCCCTACACGGTGGTATTTTTTATTTTTCTCTATCTCCATCCCAGCTCGAAATATTAAGGATAATCGAAAAAAAAAATATAATCTATTTTTTTTCGACTTTGGGAAATCGATAGACTGGTAAACTTTTTTTTATGTTAATCTACATACTTTAATGTACTTATAAAAAAAAAAATCAGCCGTATTGCAAATTACTGGTAGTTGTAACCTATACCGACTGGGCTATAGGCCTAATTCAATATTATATATACAAATCTGAAATGATTAAATAGTTTTAAGAGTAGTATAGATATGATTATACAATGCAGTTTAAATATTATTTTCCTACAGCTGTTTAATTAAAGTGCATTTTCCACACTCACAGCTGTGAGCAAATTAAACTACATGTCATGTGTTCAGCGTTAATAGTCCAGTCAATGAATGCATTTTAGAGTGCATGGAATATGCAATAATTTTTGACTTCAGGACTTTATTAGGAATGATTAGGAGGTAAACTTACTAAAAGTCTCCGCCATTAGGAGGTGAGCTAAAAGCGGGATGGGGGTGGCAAGGTTAAATTCTTTTGATTTTTTTATATCTCGGAAACGGTGCACTGTAGAATTTTTTTTTCAAATGAACTTGAAAGGTAATTAAATTTACTATAAAATTGTAACTTTACATATTTGTCGAATTCCCAACGGTTTTCGAGATACACGTTATTGAAAATCGATCATTTTCGAAAAAATCATGTTTACCTTGCTTCTAGTGCCTCCCACGATTTTATCTCAGAAAAATTGTGAGGCATGAAGTTGTAGATGATTAAATTTCCTTCAATTTTATATGTACTTTTGTCATTTTATTTTCAACCGTTCAAAAGTTATCGAATTTCTAACATATACGCTCAATTTCGATGTTCCTCTAGAAATGAGTATGTTGAGAGCCTGTTGCGTTTTAACTGCTGTAACTTGCTATCATGATGAATAACAACACTTTAACAATGGAAATAAGTTAATTGCAATGAAAACACAACACTTTTTATAATTATAGCTTTTATTATATTATTACGAATCATATAACGCAAGTATTTACATGTACTGATAGTACTTCAAATAAACGGTACCAGAAACTGGCACATACTTTCTCACAAACATATTTAAATTATTAAACAGATTCACAGTGACTTCATTATTGATGGAGGGGTAGGAGAGGTGATTATAAACTAGGAGGTTAACTAATAAATATTATTATTATTAGCTAGAGATAAAACTATTCGATCGATTTCGAACAAATTTCCACCAAACACTTCAATTAGGCCTGTTTAGATGCACGAAAAAGATTTTGAAAAATTTTGAAAAACAACCCCGTTTATGGATAAAAACCCCCCAAAAATCAATTATTATTATTGTTATTAGCTAAACGAGAATTTTTAGAAGTATGTGTTTTTTTTTTTGCTTTTTTGCTTATGGTATGTACATTAGAGGCTACAAATAAGCCAAATTTTATCGAAATCGTTAGAGCAGTTTTTTTATAAAAAAATAATAACTGATTTTTTTGGAGTTTTTTTGCCAAAATGGGGGTTGTTTTTCAAATTTTTTCTAAATCGTTTTTCGTGCATCTATACACGCCTACTTGACATATTTGGTGCAAATTTGGTTGAAATCGATCCAATAGTTTTCGCTCTAGCTTTGTATACATACAGACATACACACATACAGGCATACAGACAGACATTTTGTAAAAACCACTTTTTTACTCAGGGGGTCTAAAAACGGATATTTCCACAAAAATCTCAACATCGATTTTTTTGCGATTACTATTCTTTCTCTATACTATAGTATAGTGATAAAGTAAAATTAAATCAAAGTCACCTCTCGGCCGGTAAAGGGTAACAAAGGCCGGCCACCTGGCTTCTTCTCTTCAGTTCACTTCAAATGTTCGTCTATCGTCGGTAGTTTTATACAGTTTTTGGGTCGTTGTTATGCGTGGTTTTTCGTGATTTTTTCGCTCAATATAATTCTCGCTCAAGTACATTAACTTTTTTGTCGCTATGTATTATTTTGTATTTATTGTATATTAAATTAAGTTACATAGTATATTAATTATGTTTTAAAATTTTTATTGAAACCGGCGATTTGTTCTGGTTATCAAGCAATAAAAAATTATTACAATCATACATAGAGTATTTTTTGTCAATCCATATGCTCACGTTTTAATATGAATTGTATTTTAGTTCCACTGTTCATTCAAAGTTAGTTTTAAAAATAAAAATTAGTTTGGCGGTACAAGTTGGTGAAAATTGTCTGATTTACATCAAATTTAGTATAAAAATAATATAAATTTAAATACAAAACGTAATATGATAATGGTTTTTAATAATTTTGGTCAATAATTAACTGACTTTTTGGTATTAGGTACCTAGTACTTGTTCTCATTGAGTGCAGCCAAGCGTCACTAATTAAGGTGGGGTGGGCGGAAGACCCTAACCTTTTCTTGGTTCAGAGTTAGGTTGTCCGCAACTATAACAGCTGATTTCAAACTTTGAAGGAATTATTTGTATTTCTAACTTTTAGGTTAGGTTTTTAATTTTAGACCTGAGCCTTGCTAATTTTTTAACCTTTATTAAAACTGCTATTATAAAATATCCGAAATAATTTGATTTGGAAATTTAACGTTAATTACCATCTTAGCATTGGGTTTATTATAAATCCTATACCTTTAGAATAATTGAGTGTATAGAAGGTTCCAACGGGGTTGGCATGCGCAGCACGCAGGGGTCTCCCCTAGTAATATAATAAAACCTACAGTAAAAAAAGTCTTGTGTTTTAATTCCAATGACCTTACTTCCATTGTTAAAGTGTTATTTATCATGACAGCAAGTTACAGCAGTTAAAACGCAACAGACTCTCAACATACTCATTTCTACACTCGATTCCAAGTTCACTGAGCAGTACAGATCTTACGGGAGAATAGACATGCTACTACCATTACAAGGAATATTACGTTTATTGTCATGCGGGTTGCGTCAACTGTACGAGCATTGCATGGTAGTTGATGTTTTTTAGTTGGCTAGTACCGCTGAGACTGTCGTATGAATAACATGGCTTATGGGCGTTCTGTATTGCACGGTGAACGTGGAATCCAGTGTAGAGGAACATCGAAATTGAGCGTACATGTTAAAAATTCGATAACTTTTGATCAGTTGAAAGTAAAATGACAAAAGTATACATAAAATTGAAGGAAATTTAATCATCTACAACTTTGTTTCTCACAATTTGTCTGAGATAATTGTTGTTTTCACTAGAAGCAATTGTTTGACAAAAAGAGTGCGGTAAACATGATTTTTTCGAAAATGATCGATTTTCAATAACGTGTATTTTAAAACCCGTTGGGAATTCGACAAATATGTAAAGGAACAATTGTATAGTAAATTTAATTAGCTTTCAAGGGTATTTGAAACATTCTTTTCTACAGTGCACCATTACCGAGACATAAATAAAAATAAAAAATGGGACCTTTCCACCCCCTCCCGCCCCACCTATCTAGCTACCTCCTAGGGGCGGGGACTTTTAGTATGTTTACCTCCTAACTATTCCTTACAAAGTCCTGAAGTCAATAATTATCGTATATTCCATGCACTCTACACTCCTCTTTTGAGCACTCATTGACTGGACTATAAGTAATTTATACCTCTTTGTTTTACTTTATCGCACGACTAAACAGCTGGAGTGCGGTAAAGTAACACTTCCGCACTCCAGCTATTTACTTTGTGCACTGTACGCAAAGTAAAAAGCTGATGTAGTCTATGTTTTGAAAATGTTGATTGTTATGGAACTAACCTCTCTAAAACGGATCTTTTTAAAAACTAAAACACTAATTTAAAATGTAGCTGTAGACAAAACAATGTGTGTATCACACTTGTAAAGTTGAGTTGCAGTTGCAAAGTCTATAAACTTTGCCAACTGTTTATCTCGTGCGACCAATTCAATTTTGCACCCTAAATAACTATTTAATAAAAATGAAATAGGGAAAACTCTTTAAGCAATGAACGCAAAACTGCATAGGGTTTAGTAGGAATCTGCCATAATCCTCAGCCGCATTCCTTTCATCAATCTAACAAAAATCATCATTCAACAAAAATAAATGAATATAAACATAGGTCCAAAAATGCTAAGGTAAGAATTTGAGAACGTGTTTTCCGCTCCAAAGGGTGAGCAGCATTATTTAAAATTACTGGGTCAACAAATAATTGACAGATTTAGTGATTTTATACTTGCCATTTACATTTGAATACTATAACAAAATTTTTAGAGAATTTAATAGGCATACATAAAAAATGTATATAAATAAAATTAATAAAAACAATAAAATTTAAAAATATTAACTATTTGTTTGTAGTGCTTGGTTATCAGAAGTTGTAGTTGTGTTTGTTTTTCAATAAAATATGTTTCGAAAAAATATATTAGCTTTTATTGACTTTATTTATATTTAAGTCGATTTTGTCATAATTAAATTCTCTACAAATGTACAACAAACGTTTCTTTGTTTACTAGAAGTGTGACGAAGTCGTTCACCCTAGACAAGAAAGCTGGAACAAAATTCAAAGCAAAGAAGATTATAATTTTCGACATCCGTAGTGTATATTGGGTATCTGAAGATCAAACTGTGAATCAGCAATTTACCTGACTACTCTACGTGAATGAGTAAGAAGAAAGCGACCTGAGTTGAGGAAAACAAGTAGGCCTAATGTATTCTTTGTCAGAATTACCCCGGCCCATACTGCATCGTCTGTTGAGACGTTTTTGGCCAAGCATGGGATCGCTGTGTTAAACTTCCACCATATTCACCCGAACTTACACCGTTTGACTTTTTTCCGTTCTCCAAGTTGAAATCAGTACTGAAAGAAGCGAGATTTGAGACACTTTGAAAGCTATGAAAGCGACGGAGACCATGATCATTATATTTTTAAATTACTTCAAACACTAATTTCACCAATTAGTCCAGTAAATTGGTAGTTTGAAGTGAAAAGTTCTGGTTATTTCACATAACAACTTTTTAGTGCGAATAATGGTGCTCCAACATTTCAGTCATTAATTTGTGAATGTTAAAACGTAAAGAAGTAAGGCCTATTCTGACAGGTGATCGTACTTGTAGGTTCCGAAGTTTTGTTTTTATTACAAACACAGTAATTCAACTTACAGACATTGAATTGTTTTCAGATTGTAAAATACAGATTAAGCAAAGATCGGGAGCTCCTATTTAACTCCCGGGGTGGCACTGGTTCTCCATCTGTCTCACCCTATATACTACTTTTAGTAATTAAATCTCTTCCTCACACAAAAAAATAAGTTTTATTTGTTCATAAAAAGATTTCTAGCAACGTTGTTCATAATAACTGGAATATTTTATGGGTTATTTTAGAAATATACAATATACCCTCTTTCCAGAGAAAGAAATATTAAATGGATGACATTATTTATATGCTTGAGGCTTTTCAGTCTATTTTGCTTACTGAATCAAGATGGAGGTCAGTTTAATATCAAATAAAATTCCAATTGTTTATTTCTTTGATTCATTCAGAAATTATTTTTAATTTCTTCATGACTTATTATTAGATTCTTTTTATGTGTAGAAGAACTAGAAGATCCTTTGACTGAGAGGAAGAGGGATCGGTTTGACTGATGCGTTTCAGTTCAACATCAAATCATTTAATAATAAGTGTCTTATAAAATTCCTACCTACATATTTTCTTATCTTATATATTAAAAAAATTCTGTTTTTCTTTTCCGAGTCCGTTCGGCTCTTCTACCCGACCGATTTTCATAATTGAGGTCTTAAATTAAAGGTATGCACGCCCAGATTTGCCATCAAGCATTACAAATCATGTATCTTTCGCCTTACAAACGTTATAATCAAATGCAAATTTCTGCTGTGTATTCCTTATGGGGGGTTTTTTTGGTTCTTTGTCCACTTTGCGTTCGTATAACGTCCATCCGATTGCTTTGAAATTTTGCATAGTAACACAGGTTAACCCTGGGAAGGTTTTAGGCCATTTACCGAAGTCCTAGGACATTAGGGCTACGCCCCAGTGGCCCTCAAAGTTTCAATGTTAATCTTATGGAAGAAAGATTTCTATTGATTTTATCAGGGACACAAAAACAGCTGTTCGTATGAAAAGCTTAAAACAGCTGATTTTGATCAACAACTGATTTGGATCAAATCAGTATCAAATGTAGTATTACCTTTTTGAGGTTACATTGACAAACTAAAAACAAACACAAACAAAAATCAACGAAAAATGCTAACTATATTTTAATTCAATTCAAACATTGATTGTTACAAACCTATTATATATAAAACAGCTGATTTGGATCAAAAACTGAACATAATCATTCACAGATATGTCAAGTCTTATATATTATCATCCGTTCAGCCGCTATTCACCCGAGAAGGAGCTCCGGTATACAATCCTTCAAATTTCCCATGTTAATCTTATGGAGATAATGTTTAATGAGTTTGAGTCAGCTGCCAAATAAAACAGCTAATTTATGCTCGGTCACCTATGTACAAACGAGCAAAAGATTAACGAGATTCTTTATCGAATTTTCCACCTGCGAGCGAAGCGAAGCAGCCATCTGAGGCCGAAGGCCGAGCCGGGGTTGGGACGCGGAGCGTCCAGGGGCAGAGCCCCTAGTATTGTTTTACATTACACACTTTTCATGCTTATTATTGTTGCTGTTAATAATTTTGTTGTAATTGCGTAGACGAATAATAATGCACTTTCTATTGTTTCAATAAGGGGGCGGCTGACTACTTCGTGAATCCGTCATTGCTTTTCTCATAACTATTCAAGGTAAGAATAAAAATTACTTACATATTATTATAATTGTACATAATTTTATCTGCTCTTCCAAAGTATAAGATAATGTTCATAGTGAAATGTTTATTTTTCGTGTTATAAAGGAAAGTCTTTAAAAAAATTTGTTTTTTTCCTATTTTCCAAACATAACAGATTTCTGCAGATTTTTTAATGGCATTTAGTGCGGAAAGCATATGTCGTACAAAAAAAATTATAGGAACCTGAATTGTAATTATCTTGTCTTTATTTTAATTTAAGATTATCTTTTACGTAAAAAGCTTAATTTGCAAGTTATAATCCAAAAACTAAATAAACTTGTTACTTTTAGTGTTTAAAAAAAGAAGATTTTTCATATTTGCCGAAACAATTTTTTTTTTACAACTTCCAGCACCCAAAAAAACATAAAGTAAGCCACTAAAAACAATTACACAAGAACTCTCCATTTATAACGCTTTTTGTACACAATTTTACTGGACTAAATGGAAAATCAGAAGGAGGGGTATAGAGATCGTGGAAGGGAGTATACTGAAGAATTGTGTAGAATTAATCTAGTTAATTTCAGCCATACCTCATACATTGTATACAGTATCAGATATCGTGTTCTGTGCAAACACGCATTTAATTAGTTAATTAACATTGGCAAATCAGTCAATGATAATACTATCTGTGTTTGCATTATTGTACTATTTGTCGTGCCCCTTTGAATGTTCAGACTGTGTTACTTATTTCGAAAAAAAAATGTTCGTATATTATGGTAAATATCTCGTCAGGCGTTAATAAATGTATAACCCCAAACAAAAATTTTAACATAAAATGTATTAAATATTAATATTAAGTGTTTACACTTAGTTAAAGGCTGTGAGTTATAATTTGACACAATATCAGTATCAAAAGCATAAATAAAAACATAATCATATTAGCAGTTCACATTATAACAAAAACAACTAGTATACTAGTTAAGCAAGATTAACAATGTCGTAAATTAAACAAATATTTGATCTCCTATGATGTACTGCTATTGAGCAGTAACAATACGGTGAGCTTGTTGGACGTGGTCATGTGATGGAACATTATCGTGTGAGTGTGTGTGTGGGTGTAGAAGAGAGTATGTATGTGTAATGTGTTAAAATTTAGATACAGAAAAATATAGAGTATTTTTATATATATAACCTTTTATGTAATTATTGTTAAATCATTTCGTTGTATATAAGCTTTTATACAATTAATGTTAAACGTTTTTATTAGTATGATATGTTCGTTTGTTAAATTGTCTTTTTCCCGCTATTTGTATGTTTTTCCCATGATATGTTTTTATTTTTGATTGTTAATTTAACTGCTCCCATAACCATATTTATTTTTTGTGTAAGTAAATTACAATTCGGTTAAGGGGGAGTTGCAAGTCTAAAATTTTAAATAGTAACCCTTATTGTGTGATACAGTACCTCATTTTAATTAAAACCCTCGTTTAGACGAGAAAATCGGTGTAAAGTAAACCCCTCTCCGATAACCCAATCCAAAATGGCGGAGTCAAGAAATTCAGATTTTTCCATTTTTCTACGTATTGTATTCTACATACAATTAGATGTGTATTCATTTTAAGAAACAGAAACATTGTTTATTGGGAGTTAATAATTTCTAAGTCTTAAATAATTATTGTAGATTAAAACAATTTGCAATAATTATTATTTAATTAACGGTGTTTAGTGATTTTGGCAGTGACATACGCCTAGTAAATTATCAAAATCCCTTACCTACTCAAGAAAATAGCAAAAAAATTGGTTTGGGAAAAATATTGTTGGATACCTTTTCACGATTTTTGTGGTTAGGCTTTGAATTAGCAAAAGTACTTTCTTATAAAAGAGGGATGAAATATGTTCTGTAGTTCCGGAGATTTAGTATTAATTGTGAATTTTACCATTGTCAATAAATAAACTGTCTGAAGTTTCATTGTAAAATGTTGCTATGTTTGGAGTTTTATTACGTTCAAATATCACACCACTATTTGAATTATATTTATATTAAATGTCTTTTAAGTATTCCTTTAATGACGTTATGAACATAATATTCAAAAATAATTGAATTTTTGCAACATAAGTTAGTGCTCAGGATGTCATATGGAATAAACACAAAACCACCAGTTTACTGGATAAATAAAACACAGTAATTCTGATAAAATTAACAAGACTGATTAAATATATCCCTGAGTGCAATCTACTTATTGGTATTCAAGTAAAACTATAGAACATACATCTGAGTGCTAAACTTGGAACCGTAAACCAATCATAAATCTTTTTTGTTGTTATGCGCCTCTCTGAACACAACTGTTTAAAGATAACTGAATTGGATTGGATTGGATTAGTGTCAAAGGTCTGTCGAACGTTGATAAAAGTCTAATTCAGTTTGCTCTTAGGCCTTTTTATTGTAACGTCATGGAACAACATTTTCGTCAACATTGTTTATTTCGCTCTTTGTTCTTTATATTATTGTATCTTAAACTATTTAGCATTACTACAGTATTTTGTGAACATTATTTCAATGATGTGGTTCACCTGTTAGACAAAATGTGTTTAACACAGTATATCAACCTTTACCTCCCTTATGCAATGCAGTCTAAGTAATTCCGCAGAATTTATTATAGAACCTATTAAAATTGTTTAAAAAAAAAACAGTTCCATCGAGCTTAGCAAATTTAAATTCCTAACATACTTAAGAACTTAGTTCTTTCGTAACTAAGTCAATTTCTAAACGGTTAGACACAAACATGTCCTGTTCTCAATATACATTGTAGAGTGGGTAATTCACGAACAAAGTAACGAAGGTGCTCTAAATTTCTGATAAGTGGTAAACTGTAATAAAACTGAAAATATTAACATCAAACGATTTCCTAAAAATGTTACATATGTTTTATGTTACGTTGAAATAGTATGGTCAATAGTCGATTTTAACTTAGTCAACTCTAAAATTTAAGAAATATAATAGTAAAAACAATCAAAGTAATTTTAAAATGGTTACCAAATACATTTTTTCTGTTTAACTAAATGCTTTAGATGAATTAACAGCAATAATATTAACAAGTGCAAAGGCATTTTCAGTATTGATTCTTGTACAAACGGTAACTAACAAAGTAAATGCACAGGACAGGACGTTCCTGTTGCTGCATATATTGATTAAAGTAATTAATTATAAAGTATATACATAGAAGATATCTCGGTTTTTAGTTAGATCTCGCAGTTAATTTAAATGGATATGGATCTTAGATGTACATTAGGCAAATGTTATTTACCGAATTAGGTCTCTTAACTTCTGCCCAACTGTTACTACTAACGTACTAACCTTACGATTTGATGTCACGTGGATTTGTTTTTCGGTTTGCTTCTATATTGAGTCGTTACAGAGAACTCGATGGTAATGAATTCAGAGGTAACAGTCCCATGTTGTAGCTCAAAACTAAACTTTACTACATTAAACCACACGGTAACTACAGAATTTAAAGAACATGTTTTAAGTACATTAAAGGATGGAGTGAACGCGTTGCCATTTCGTTATAGTTTCGTAGCGTTCTACTCAGAATAACTGCTGACTAAGTGAATTGATTGCACTAAATCTGATCTCAATTGAAACTTCTAACCATAATATATGTATTAAGGGTTTTAATATCAATTTTGTGTTGATATTGATGTATGGTAGTTCATCACAAAGTCAGATTATTTTTGTTGAAAAGCAAAGTTTATATATACAGAAATTATACATAAACTGCTGGAAAGAGTATCTCATCAGATGATAAATAACAAAATAAGTATATCATGAGAAAGTTAAGATAAGTCCGAAATGAAAGAAAGAGTATGTGGAAGCGAGTAGACATTGCTAAATAACCATGTAACCATGTCGTGTATTTCATTTCCACATTTCAAAGAAAGTATCACTAACGCAGACAAATTTGTGTAAACCTCACGAATGTGGCCCCGATTCAGTCACACTGACTTGATTTTTAATCTGATTTGTGAGGCCCTATTAAAATATTTTTAAATATCACTTCACTCCAGTCCTCTCTGTTGAATAATCTTAATTAGTTATTGTAGCAGCTATCACAACTTTCTTCACAACATTGAGGCTAAGCGGATATTTTGTCCTCGTTTTGAAATTTATACCGGTAATTTTAAACTAAATATTATTTCATAATAATAGAGTACACAACTAGTAAAACTAACATGCCGGTTAATTTGAGCAAAGTCGTAACCCATTGTTAATTTATACTGCAAAAAATCAGGTAAAATGTAAATAAAATAGGTAAACAGGCCTCCATTACATTAAAATGTATTGTTGAATAAATTATGTGTTATGTACTTATGAGTAAGTGTTAATATTGTATGTAAGTTCACAAGATTTTGTTTCAAGTGCTAAAAATACGTTACAGTACTTTAGGCAGTGTAACCATGGTTAAACCTAAACTATATTAATGTAAGTACAAAATTTTAGAAACTTGAGAGAAAAAAAAACTTCTTGATAGAGTAGATGTGCAGTAAAATTGGTCTTGCAAAATAAGGCTACGTTTTAAGTAGGCCTACTGTATTTATTATACAGGATGATTCAGAACTGTGCGGCAATGTATCGGTGGCTCATTCTATAGCTAAAAATGTTCATATAAACATAGGCCCAAAAACGCTTTCTTTTCCAGATATCCACCATTTATTTTTACAAAATAATTCATATCTAGAGAACGGCTTGACTGATTGAGTTCAAACTTGGAATGAAATTTAACCTAAAAATGATATATCTCAAGAAAAATAATCAATTATATCCAATTATGCTTTTCAAAATGGTAGCTGTTTGAAAATTTCAAACCTAAATTACTCAAAAACCGTACATTTTAACAAAAAAGGTCAAGACACCTTTTTGTAGCCCTTTTGATTCCCTATCAGGTGGTGTAACTTTCAAAACAATCGGATGAAGGATAATAGTTAAGTAATGTGTAATAATTAATTGATTTATTCAACCCGGCAACCTATACCAACACAGTAAACACAGCTCTATTGTACATTTGCTGCCATTATTTTTAATTTAGCTCAAGTTAACGTATGAACAAAAAACAAAGTATATATCATGTGAATTCGGCAATATATTAAATTACTCGCTAAAGTACGAAATGGGAAAAAGTAACATCAAGGTCACAATTTAGGATCGGCAACAAACTTGAATCGAAACTGAAACCACCCTAACCAAAACTTAAAAAGAAAAAAGACGAAAAGAAAAAACAGGAATATAGAGAACGACTTGCGATGATTACCCAAGCTTTTACATCGACCAAACGAGCCGCCCTTTCAAAAAACGATTACGAAGGAACATTTACCAAAAAAGGAAAACCTAAGAAATCGAGATACGCTGAACACTGCATCGATAACTGCAATACTTACTCCAACATTAACACTAATCTATATCTATATATATAAAAGCCAAATACCACTCACTGACTGACTCACTCATCACGATTTCTCAAAAACTACTGATCGGATTGCAATGAAATTTGATATGTAGCTTCCTCTAGGGCCCTAGGTGCTCGCTAAGAAAGATTTTTAAAAAATTCGAAATTTTAGGGGTGGTTTCCGGGGTTAAAGTTACTAAAAACCCCCATAAGAAATGCATAGTGTAATGTATTTATTGATAATATATATTTTTGTTTGTTAATATACATTTAACTTTGATTTGTCTACCCTTCCAAAGCCGCATCGGACAGCTAGTTATATTATATATATATATAATCAAATACCACTCACTGACTCACTCATCACGAAATATCAAAAATCAATGAACAGATTGGAATGAAATTGGGTATGTAGCTTCCTCTGGGGCCCTAGGTGCTCGCTAAGAAAGGTTTTAAAAAAATTCGAAATTTGTGGGGGCTTGGGGGGTCAAAGTTACTTAAATTTTCCATAAGAAATACGTAGTATAATATATTTATTGATATATTTTGTTGTTAATATACATTTAACTTTGATTTGTCTATCCGTGCAAAGCCAGATCGGGCCAGCTATATATATGGACATCTTGCAAACAAGCAGTAATGGACGTTAATGAGCGCCATAGAAGAGTTTGAGATTTAAAAAGCGTTCAAACAAGAACCTACCAATATATTAATATAAATAAACAACTTTGTTCTCCTTCAATACTCTATATGACAGCGTTATCAAGATGCAAAGAAAGGAACCAAAAGAGTGCGCACCGACCGACATGTAACCGATATCGTGTGTTTTATAACCCGTGTTTATATGTGTAAATGTAGTTTGTTGCATATTTGTACATGTGCACTGTACTCTCCATTGTTTTTTTTAAACATTAATGAGCTCCGTATGGAAAGAGAGATAATATAAACAATTAATAAATAAACGGTACCAGAAACTAGCACATATTTTCTCACAAACATGTCTAAATTATTAAACAGATTCACTGTGACTTCATAATTGTATTAAAGTAGGAGAGGGGATACATTAAAGTAAGAGAGTAATTAATGAATATTATTATTATTAGAAAACTATTCCAGAGATTTTGAACAAATTTGCAACAAACATGTAAATTTGGAATGTATAGATGCACGAAGAAAGGTTTTGAAAATTTTTGAAAAACATCCCCCTTTTTGTTGGTGCAAATTTGGTCGAAATCGATGAAATAGTTTTCTCTCTAGCTTTGTATACATACAGATAGACAAACATACAGACAGACATTTTGTAAAAAAACACTTTTTTGTCCTCAGGGGGTCCGAAAACGGATATTTCCACAAAAATCTCAACATCGATTTTTTTTGCGATCACTATACTTTCTCTATACTATAGTATAGTGAAAAAGTAAAATAACCTGATATGATCTGATATGGGCTCACGCAGCCCGAAACTGCAGCAATCATTGAAATTAACAGTGGATTATTGTGACGTACTGGAAAAAAGTTAATATAAATTTGTATATAATTTGACATTACACTACCTAAATTTCATCTCTATATATATAATCCAAAACCCACTCACTCACTCACTGATCACAGTATCTAAAAAACCATACCACCTAGGAACTTGAAATTTGGTGCACACATTCTTCATAGGCACTAGAGGGGCATTAAGAAAGAATTTTAAAATATTTGGCCTGTAAGGGTTGAAACAACCCCTAAAACTATAAATATTGTTTGTTATATATCCCAAAAACCCTACCGCCTAGGAACGTGAAATTTGGTACACATATTTGTCACAGGGGCTAGAGGCGCAATAAGAAAGAATTTTAAAATTTATGACTTTTAAGGGTTGAAACATCCCCTAAAACAATAAGTATTGTTTCTTATAATTTCCTTAAAGATAGAAAACTAAAATGTTGTACATTTATTTTTACACAATACATATAAAGAGTAAACCAGTTTTACATTTTTCACGTTCTGCTAAGGAGTGAAATGCTTTGTGGTGTAACAACCCCTAAAACTATAAATATTAATTGAATACCACCTAGGAACGTAAAATTTGGTACACATATTGCTCATGTTGGCTAGAGGTGGACAAAGAAAAGATTTTAAAATATTTGGCATTTAAGGGTTTAAACAACCCCTAAAACAATAAACATTGTTTGTTATACTTTCCTTAAAGCTAGAAAGGTGAAATTTTGTACATTTATTTCTTACAAGATACATATAAAAAAAACAGTTTTACGTTTTATCATGTTCTACTAAGGGGTGAAATTTAGGAACAACCCCTATATCTATAAATAATTATTTAATACCGCCAAGGAACGTAACATATTTGGTACACATATTGCTCATAGGTGATAGAAGCGCACTAAGACAGGATTTTAAAATATTTGGCATTTAAGTATTGAAACATCTCCTAAAACAATAAATGTTGTTTATTTACTTTCTTTAAAGCTGAAATGTTTTACATTTATTTCTTACAAACACATATAAAAAGTAAATGAGTTTTATATTTTGTTACGTGATGCTACAGTTTTGAAAATGTGATAACAACCCCTAAAAACTATAAATATTTATTTTTATACTTTCCTTAAAACTATAGATCTGAAATTTTGTATACTTATTTCTTACAAGATACATATAAAAAATAAACCAGTTTTACATTTTGTTACGTGCTGTTAAGGGTTGAAAATGTAACATCAACCCCTAAAAACAATAAATATTTATTGGTATTCTTTCCTTAAAGCTAGAGAGCTGAAATTTGGCACTTATTCATTTTAAGAAAAAATTTTAGACGTAAGCTGATCAAAACAATCCCGATCTATACATTCGCATATTAAAGATGTATCTGGGTGATCTGCAAACATCTAGCTAAGACTGTGATTTCAAACTCTGTAGATTTAGCGGTTGAAAAAGAAAACGCTCTTCACTCTATTTTTTATTGATTTAATTTATTCGGCACACATACCGTAACGAAGACGATTGACGGGCAACCAGTGAACAATATATACCAAACTAATTGAAAATACATGTTATAATTAATTGTCGTGAAATAATAGATGAAAGGAAATGAGAGAAAAATATTACAATTAATTATGAAATATAGTGATGAAAAAAACAAATTCCCTGTAGCGAAACACAGGTATTCAGCTAGTTATTATATAAATGTAACATATTTATACGTATAAGAAACAACATGCATTTTGTGATTTTCTAAATAATATTGACTAACCAAATATAAGACCAAAAATATGTTTAGTTCATTTAGATGAATATGATGTAGTGAACACATTTTATTGTAATTTTGTTCAGTATATACAAGTGAAGTTAATGTTTTTAAACATATTTTCAAATATATTATAAGAGTGATAGACAGGAGTACATGCCCAAGCTTAATAAATGTAATTGTTGAATTTTTAGACCCGTGCATTGGGATTTATGTACACTAAATTAATACTCATTTGTTTTTTTAAATTTGTTTAAAAAAAAATTTAAATTGTGTTGTGTAATGTTTGTTGTGTAAAACTTTTTGTGATATTTTTTAAAATAATGCCAATTACTGTTATTGTTTATGGATTTTAAAAGTGACTTGAAAATGCCTGATCGAAAGGCGAAACGTTCGTTGTCTCGTTAAATATAGAGACATTAAACAGGACTGTGAGCAGCACAAAAAAATTAAAACACAGGTATTTATGAAATATATTATAAGACCAGTTATGAGTAAGACTAAATCATGAGCAAGCATGTTTACTTTTACGTGTGCGAAGTTAGTGAGTATTGAGTATGTGTGCCAATATAATCAGTGAATATAATATCATCTTCTGCGCAAGACCAAACTAATGTTGGGATAACTGATTAGACTGGCCCATAACCCCCTCCAGGAAAGGGTTTATAATACCTTTTTGAAAATAACTTTCTAAATTCAAGCTCTATTATCTATCCAAGGTTTTGCTATAAATTTAAATCATTTTCTGATAAACTTGGTGAACAAAACTAACTTCGAAGGTTCAAATATTCAAAGTAAACATAATAACAGCTAAAGTTGATGCACCTGAGATTTTCAGTCATATTGATTCTAACTTAAATATGAAAGTATTAGACTCAAAATATAAATCTATATAAGAATAGGAAATAGAGATACCAGGTTGGTTGTATGTGAGTTCTATCTGCACATTCAATGTTGTGTGAAAAAGTTGAGCAAGTAAAGATGCAAATATAAAGAATTTAAAAAATTCCAGTAACTTAGGTCGAGAAAAGGTAACTTTGACAAATAAATGCAAAGTCAGTTAATATTTCGGTTACGCATGATATGTGGATTCTGTCGGTTTTCAAGATTCATTGAATACAAAATTTAGAAGCTTAATAACAAACGGTTGCATAAGGATGACTGGGTGAATATTTCTTTCGGTTGGGCATTGTCTTAACGTTTTAATGCAAGAAATAAAACAAGTGTTTCAAGAAAGAATTTCGTTCAGATGAGTTTTTACCAAAATGCACTGAGTTAAGAAAAAATGAAATACAAACAAACAATAGCCTAAGGCACGTTATTGAGAAAGTTATGTTTAGAAAATAACATTTCCACTTCATGACAGGCATCATCTTCTTTGGATAAATAAATAAACCATCATCAAAATTTACATAAATGGGTATCTTTGTTCAGTGAATTTGATCTCCACAGTGTTTTAAAAATTTGCTTACGTATGGGCAGGCAAAACAAAAAGGTTAGGTTAGGCTACACTAAGAAATCATAAAAAGTATCATAAATTTAACAAGACTGACAGTTAGGTAAGGTTACATGACGAATCTTAAAAAAGTAATGTAAATGTAACAAGAGTGACGGTAATGTTAGGTTAGGTTACACTATCGAATAATAAAACGTAACATAAATTTAACAAGCGTGACTGTTAGGTTACGCTACACTAAGGAATTATAAAAAGTAACATAAGTTTAACAAGAGTGACAGTCAGGTTAAGTTAGGTTACACTAACGAATCCTAAAAAGTAATACAAATGTAACAAGAGCGATTATTAGGTAACAAGAAATCATGTAAAGTAATATAAATAAAGCAAGAGTGGCAGTTAGGTTAAGTTACACTAAAAAATTAAAAAATAATAATATAAATTTAACAAAAGTCCCTGGTAGGTTAGGTTAAACTAAGGAATCATAAAAGTAACATTTGGATGGTAAAAATAACAAGAGTGATGGTAAGTGATATTGGGAAATTATTCTTTTGTATGGTATGAGCTTAATATTTGTTTCAACTAATTATGGTAAAACTATAAGCTATGTTATTAAGAAACTATAGTACGTTACACAGTAATTACTTTATAATTATTAAGAAGTTTTAGTCTATTGATTTATTGCAAGATACATTTTTCAACCAATATGTGAATCCACTTTTGTTTTAAGGATTTCCAGACTATGAATAATTAAGACAATAATGTTTGATGTATTATTTGGTTTAGTTTAAAAGTAGATACCATCAGAAATATTATGATGAAACATTTTTCACAGAATTCACAAACTTTCTCCTAACCTTATCAAGTATAACGTACAAAGATTAGATATTACTCTTTGAAGATGTTTTCGATTTTATGTTTGTATTAAAATTAAAGTTTGACGGAAGTTTAAAACACCTTCCGCTATTTCCTTGCGAATTACTCTTCCTGCAATGTTCTGTATGGGAACAAGACCTGTGTGCTTCGAACCGTATAAGGAGTTGTATCCTCTTAGTAATGAAGGGACTTGTTTAAAGAAAATGTATATGCCATGTTTGTAAAGTCTTAAATGGGTAATACGATTTGGAATCTTTCATAAATACAAATATTTACCTTCTAAGTTTGTTAAGTTAAGTAATGACAAACAAAAACTAGGTTCTAAATAAACAAAACTAAAAGAAGGTAGAAACCTATTCAATCATGTGTAAGATTTAGGGAAAGTAATTTTTATTTGAATCTTGTAAATTTGCCCATGTCTGAAAAGTTTCAAATCCATTAAGCAACATAACATACAATATATTGCATCATTTGTTATCTTCACACAATATATTATAGTACAAACTGTGCGAATTTCAACTAACGATTTAAATTGAAAATAACCATCAATATATTAAAGCAATAAAACTATTTCCTGTCATTTCATGACTACTATCATATTGCGTGTGTGCATGTCAGGAAGTGTTATCCAGATCTTACAATGAAATGTACAAGAATTATGAGTTAATTTATTCATTATTACTTAGACATAGTTCATGCAGTTTATTTAATGGTTGATGTAAAACACTACTATACTTTATCAGAAAGTCAGTTGAACAAACTACTCCACTAACACGTCAACGTTTCATTGAATGAAAGTTATTGTTCTGATATTGTACTGCAAAAGCTACACGCAAAAAAAGCTTTGTATGTTAGAGCAGTTTTATCATGTAAGTTTTACGAATTTTTGGTTTTACATGAAAAACTATGTTTCCTTTGGTTACAAATTATAATTATTAATGTAGTGGTCTG
>JAGFPH010000019.1:1887663-1901435 GCA_018207615.1 Philaenus spumarius
TAATACATGAAAACGAGAAATAAATAAAAAATGAATAGTGCAAAATATCATTTATTACACGTGACAGTCATAAAATGGACTGTTTCAATAATACAATAAACCTTTTTTCAAGGATATACACATACGGTACATATTCTGCATATGTCATTCTGTCATATGTCATATTCACATACGGAGGTCATTCTGCAAAAAAAAAAAAAAAAATCAAAATGCTTAATTGCGAATTTTTCCTAAAGTAATAAGTTATTACCGTTGTCAGCATTCGTTTTGCCAAAAAACCCATTTTATTCTAGCCTATTGCAGCAAACCTATACGTTCTCAGTCACTCTGAAAAAAAGTAGGTATATTGATATATGTTTAACAAAACCTTGAAACTTGTAGAAATGAAACTAGTTATTCAGGCATTCCAGCTTAAAGTTACCCTGAGGTGTAAAAAATAAAAATAAAATATAATATAATTCAATATGTTGCACGTCAAGGTGAAAATTTCTAATATGTTTAGCATTTTTAGCAAATTTTGATATTTGTAATTAATTAGTTTAAGTTCTTTTTTCTGTGAGTATCAACAGCTATCTTCCGGAAATGTTTTTTCTGTGAACTTAGCAGCACTGCAATAAATATGATACAGCTGATCTAGTGATTGAAGTTGCTACAGAAGATAGCTGAAAGACTTCTCTAACTATTAATGCCATAATTTAAGATAATATATTGTCTTTTCATTTGTAATTTGCCTTTAAACTTAAGTAATACGTGATGTGACACCCGTTACATTTTTTTTACAAAAGTTAGTATTACAAAATGAACAAACACCTTAGGAAAATACTTTTACTGTAAAAGTAAGAGGTTTTGTTTCTCTAATGTTTTGGTATTATTATTTTAATTTTAGTTTTATAATTTAACTAGCTGACCCGTACGGCGTTGCCCGTGGTGGTTGGTATTTTCAGTCTTTTTAACGTAATTGTATTCTTTTTAAGTGTTCAGTCAGTGAGTGCTATTTGGCTTTTATATGTATAGATCTTAAATAATAAAAGCACTATTATCATAATAATAAAAGATCTTAAATTATGATTTTAGTAACTTTGATCTCCCCAAACCCCTCCTAAAATTTCGAAATTTTTCATACCCTTTCTTAGCGAGCGCCTATGGCCCTAGAGGAAGCTACATACCAAATTTAATTCCAGTCTGTTCGGTAATTTTTGAGAAATCGTGATTTAGTAATTTTTACACCCCAAACCCCCCTAAAATTTCTAATTTTTTAAAACCCTTTTTTAGTGAACACTTATGGCCCTAGAGGAAGCTACATGCCAAATTTCATTCCAATCCGTTCGGTAGTTTTGAAGAAAACGTGATTTAATAACTTTGATCCCCCCAAACCCCCCCCTAAAATTTCGAATTTTTTAAAAACCCTTTCTTAGTGAGCACCTATGGCCCTAGAGGAAGCTACATACCAAATTTCATTTCAATCCGTTCGGTAGTTTTTGAGAAATCGTGATGAGTGAGTCAGTTAGTGAGTGAGTGGTGTTTCGCTTTTATATATATAGATTATAAAGATTATAAAACTCTAGGCCTATGTGTTAAAATTGTGTATTATATACGTTATTATATATTTAAAGAAAGATACAAATATTATCTTTTAATCTCTTTTTATTTCATACTAGTGGACCCGCCAATGCTTCGCTATTGCTATTGCTTGATTTACCTAACATCAAAAATTATATTCAGTTGTTGATCAAAATCAGCTGTTGATCAAAATCAGATGTTTTAAGCTTTTCATACGAACAGTTGTTTTTTGTGTCCCTGATAAAATCAAAAGAAATATTTCTTCTTCTTCCTTAAGATTGACCTTCCATAAGATTAACATTGAAACTTTGAGGGCCACTGGGGCGTAGCCCTAATGTCCTATGACTTCGGTAAATAGCCTAAAACCTTCCCAGGGTTAACCTGTGTTACTATGCAAAATTTCAAAGCAATCGGATGGACGGTTTGGTAACGCATAAAGGACAAACATACAAAAGTACAGACGGACATACATTGAATTTTATATATATAGATGAGTAATTCGCGTAACGGGTGTTACATAATTTAATGTAACGGGTGTTACAATTCAACACAACTCACAACCATTCAGTGTTTAGTATATTTATATTCATTTTAAGTAGAATTTAAATACATAGCCTTATTGAGAGTTTATTAATTTTGGTAGCAACTTAGAAAGTTAAGAATGATATGTTATTTTAAATAAAATTGAACACGATAACACCTTCAAATTTCATACTGCGAATTTCCTATTTGTAATTCCAGAATCAATCTTTTAACATATTTACTGGGCAATGAATGTTAGGCGTATCAAATGATTTTATTTATCTTTAAAGTTTTAATTCTATAACTATTACACCTCATAAATTTTTTTCTCACGATAAAATGATGAGTAGTGACGTTGTAAAGTGTCAGCAGCATTTGCAAAAAGCCAGAGAGTGAGATAAAAATAGAAGAGAAGAGAACGATACACTAAAAGAAGAACAACTTGAAAAGACCCAAAGCAGAGTAAAAAAATGTAGGGAGAAAAATAAGATGCGCAATTATCATCAATATCTCAGATTTCGCTGGGATATTAAATATCATATTCTGAGAGATGACAAATTTAAGAATATTTTTGGCAAATTACAACAACCTACAGTAGCCCAAAGGACATTTTACAATTCTTTACGAGTTTCCACTAGCAGTTGATATTTTTGAAAAATGAATGCGCTTATGAAGTTCCAAATTGTTAATTCTAGAATTTGATTTAGCGATTATTTTGTTTTTATTTAAAGTTTTACGCCTATTCTATTAATTCTTGATAGGGGCATATATAAGACTGATCTTTAGTAAGTCTAATTCATAATAGGCCCTAAGGCATGGTATAAAAAGTACTGAACTATATCCATGTAATGTATTAAGTATATATTTATTAAATATAAGTTTTTTTTATGAAATATAAGTTTTTATTTCTTATAGTGATCAAAGAAACCTCAATTATACTTCTTGTTGTTATTTGACACCTTATTATTATATAATATATGTTAAAAATCTTAATTTTAGCAACTGCGTAACACCCGTTACACAAGATTTAATTTTATGTTTAAAAAAATTGAATGCCAATATCAATTTGAATTACAGTTCCATTACATACATTTACTGTGGAATAAACCATATTTTTTCAAAATTTTACAGTTTTAAAATTCACAGAGTTTTAAGAACATTTACATGAAGTTCAACTTCACTATCCATTTTCACGCGGGAAACCGTCATCCAACTGTATACAAGCAACATATTATGAGACGCGTGGTGGGGGGATAGGTGGCGCGAGAGAGTCACAACGGCACTGCACCTGCTTCGTGTCACTCTCGCGTTTGTTCTCATTACTGTAAATGTATAAACAACGATACCGACTAAACCAGCTAGGCGATTTTAAATATTAAAAGTGTAAAATTAATTAAAAATTATTGTCTTCAAAATGACTACCTGCGATTTGCATTTTTCTTTTTGTAACACAATTATTTTATTATTATTTTTTAAACCAGCGACTTAATTAAAATTTAGCTTCATTGGCGTGAATTCTAATCTTATTCCGTTCACAAATCAGTTTTGCAAATGAATATCAGACGAAAATTCCACCAATAAACACCAATACAAAATGACTCCATTTTGGTGCTGCGCCGTGGTGGCAGAATTTGGAACTAATCCTGGGATGTTTAGCCTTAAGCAACACAACATACAATATATTGCATCATTTGTTATCTTCACACAATATATTATTGTACAAACTGTGCGAATTTCAACTTACGATTTAAATTGAAAATAACCATCAATATTATTAAAGCAATACAACTATTTCCTGTCATTTCATGACTACTATCATATTGCGTATGTGCATGTCAGGTAGTGTTATCCAGATCTTACAATGAAATGTACAAGAATTATGAGTTAATGTATGCATTATTTCTACACTACTACACTTTATCAGAAAGTCAGTTGAACAAACTACTCCACTAACACGTCAACGTCTCATTGAATGAAAGTTATTGTTCTGGTATTGTACTGCAAAAGCTACACGCCAAAAAGCTTTGTATGTTAGAGCAGTTTCGTCATGCAAGTTTTAAGAATTTTTGGTTTTATATGAAAAGCTATGTTTCCTTTGGTTACAAATTATAATTATTAATGTAGTGGTCTGTATCTTTATTAATGCAAATATCTTACAATCATTAGTTGCAGTTGGCCAACATTTTTGAACTTTGTTTGTTCTGGTTTTTAATTCTAATGCTTCAGGTCTTCTAGTTGATTCACCAAGTAATAACCAAATTGTGATAATACAAAAGTATAAATAGATAATAGTTTAAGTAATAATTATAGGCTTTATTAGAGAGTTTTTTTCAGAACTGAAGGAACATCTATACATATAAATAAAATTGAAGTGTCTGTCTGAGATTTTAAAATATATGCTTTTTTCTAAGCTGATATTGTTATTTACCCATACCAAAACCTAAACAGACATTTATACATTTTTGTCGGCTTGTCTGTTCGTTTGGCAGGGTACTAATCTTCGAAATAACTGAACCAATTTTGACGAAACTTTAATTAAAATTTAGAAGAATTTTCGGAGAATATTTTAGGCTACTTTTTAATCAGAAAATATTTAAAATTTCTGTAAAAAATTTAAAAATTATAGACAAAATTATGGATTTTTTTTGACAAAATTTTGGGGATATTGTGTATCTATTTCGATCTATGACTTACATTATATACAGGTAACAGCTACCACCACCAACAAATCTGGATTCAAGTGCCTCTGTCCTAATCAATGCAATAATCATTTGTGTAAAAATTACTATTAAAAAATTTAAAAAATGTAAGATACAACGAATAAAATGTATATAATTAGAAGGTACAAAAGTATCCAGGTATAAAGTATGATATAAAGGAAAACAGGTATACAATTTTATTTGAAACCGGAGGCCGGCAAAGCAGCTGCTCCGTTTTAGTTGAGTGTGTGCAACGTGTCGGTGTGAGCGCGGCTGACTGCGCACTAGTGCGGGGCTCGCAGTTGTGTTTTGAAGCATTAAATATTAGCGCGTTTTTATTCTAGTAACACATTTTTCTAATAAATATTTATTAGTTTATGTAAGTAATAATAAACACATTGTATAGTTAAGTATAATTGTGTAATTGTGACTTCCAATAAAGTTTATATTTTTAGGAAACGGCAAAGATGGCAAAGAATTCTAACTATATACATTCTATTTGTTGAATATTCATCTTTATACTATAGGAGTTTCAAATTTTATTTTGAATGAATAAAGGAGATTCCCAACCGAATTTATATTAATTGCAATTTTCGCTTATGATACAAAAAATCATTGAATCCAATAATGTGCCTAGATATTCCTAATCTTAGAAATTACCCCAACATTTCTACGCAAACCCCATTAAAATTAGTTAAGTTTTATTAAAGTTACAATACTTAATATATATATTTTTGTAAATTCAATATTCCTAAAATTTACAAAATAATTAAAAGTGTTATTTTTCGTAATTAGGAAAAATTAACTACCCAAAAAAATGTATTTATGGAACAGACCACCTAAATAACAGTTTCCAACGTTGAAAACATTGTTTCAATCTCTCCTTATGATATAATATATTTTTCATTGAGACATTTGGTTTTTGATATCATATATATAACACTAGGGGCTCTGCCTATGGACTATTGCCTATTGGAAAACTCGCTAAAAGCTCTCGCTAATCTTTGGCTCGTTTGTACCTGGGTGACCGAGCATCGCTCAGTATTTTTAACATCTGGATTGTATCTATAATGTATCTATTCGAATACTTAGTAAAAAGAGGTTGGATCTATTCGCCTTCTAAGTCACTTGAAAGGTGGTATAGAAAGAAGATCTGAGATTAAATTTTAGGTGCATTTTTCTCTTATACTGGCATTTTTCCTGATAAAATGGCCCTGCCACAACACTCATCTGGGTTTTTGACAGTATCAGAAAGATAGAAACATTCTATCAACTCAGATAAAGTATTTACAAAAGTAATGCCATTGAGAGGTATACATTTTTTCCCATTCACTTCCAAATGTTTGATGGATCCATTTCCCACAGAGAGTATACATTTTGAATAAGAAATGCCACTTTTAGAACTACAACAATCACTTCATCCATACATAAAGAATGACAGTTCTGTTAAATTATATAAATCAGTTGTATTATTTGGCAGCTGACTCATACTCATTAAACATTATCTTTATAAGATTAACATGGGAAATTTGAAGACTTGTGGGCTGGAGCTCATTCTCGGGTGAATAGCGGCTAAACGGATGATCGGATCTTAATTCTGACGGAAAATCGTTGTTTGAAATTTAATTTCTACAACTTATATATTCAACAGTTTTTGCTATCTCTTACAGTTTTCTTACAAATCGCGCTCAAAGTGGAAAAATAAAAAAAAAAATTTTCCCGCCCGAAAAGTTCCTTCAAAACTCAAAAATGTTAACTTCTGGAAAATTTTCTAAAGGTTTCTCGTCGAAAGCTTTAATTCAAGTATGAGGTCAAGGGGGTATGGTTACGGGAAGTGCTTCATAGTTCATGTCAGTGAATGAATCAGTGAACCCGCCTAGCTTTACCAGGTGTCTTAAAAGTCCCAACACCCCTATTACTTTTTTTTACTAATGAAAATAAACAAATTTGCTTTGGTGATTGTTACCATGAACAATAAACGGTACCAGATAACTGTCACATACTTTCTCCCAGTTGAAACTTTATACCTTCTCAAGAGTAGCATAGGAGATGGTTATTTAGAATTGCAAAAGTAGGAAATACCATGGAAAATATTAGATGCATGTAACACACATCCATATTAATTATTATTATTAATTAGTATTATTATTAAAACTATTCGATCGATTTCTAACAAATTTGCACCAAATATGTCAATTAGGCCTTTATAGAGGCACGAAAAAAGGTTTTGAATTTTTTTAAAAAACAACCCCCTTTTTGCCAAAAACCCCCAAAAATCAGTTATTATTATTATTATTACCTAAACGAGAATTTTTAGAAAGATGCGGTTTCTTGCATATAGTAGGGTACATTAAAGGCTACAAATAAGCCAAACTTTATCAAAATCGTTAGAGCCGTTTTTGAAAACTTTTGATTTTTCTCGTTTTTTGGCCATTTTTAGGGGGTAAAATCCCTTAAAAATCTCAAACTTGAAAAAATTAAAAAACCCCTAGAAATATTCCAGAAATACACCTACATACCAAATTTCATTAAAAACGTACCGTTGGTATGGTCTCCAGCTCTGTACAATCCTAACAGACACACGGACAGACATAACAAAAACAAAAACCCTTTTTTGGGTTCAGGGAGCACCAAAACAAATAGTTCCACTAAAAATATTTTTGGGTTCAGGAAGCACCAACACAGGTAATTCCACTAAACAATTTTTTTGGGGTTCAGGGAGCACCAAAACAGATAATTCCATTCCTAAAAAATGGGATATTTTGGGGGTAAGTCAACAATTTTAAATGAGAACCCCTATTGAGGGACACCTAATTTTAAAGGTCTTGATAAAAGAAGAAGATTGGCTTAAATCGGAGGTCTGTATGTTGACTCTATCCAACATAATGGTCAATAAAAGTTATACATTTTCCCCATTTAAATATCATCAAAATGTTAAAGATGATACATCTGTTATTTTTACAATCATTTCATCCAGTAGGTCACTCACTGTATTTTCAAAATGTTGATCCAAAAATGTGACCTTGACACGCTACGACTTTTTAACTGTCATAATAGGGGTTTCCATACCCAAAAACATATAAAACTATACCCAATACTGTATTTTCATAATTTTGACCCAATATTTTCAAAAATTTTATCCAAAAACGAGACCCCGATGCGCTACGACTCACGCTAGAAAGCTCAAAAGCTTTTCAAGTCCCGCAATAAAATTACGAACATTTTGGTACCACCACGTTTTCTACGACGTATGTGAGTGCTTATATCGTGTTTACAGGAAAACGACACACAAAAAATGATCGCTTGATTTCAATAATTCGGCATTCTAATGCGAGCCGAAGTAAAAGTATAAACATATATTAGTTAAAGTAACTAGAGGCTTTATTAGAGAGTTCTTTTTCGAAACTGAAGGAACACAGTTAATAAAAAAAAAATGAAAAGAAGACACGTAACTAACAATAAAAGAAAACTTTAAAAAAAATATAAAGCTTAGATAATTGGTTTCTAGATTTTATTTGATGAATACTAAACAAGGTAAATGTTGTTTATTTTATAACTAATAAAAAAACGGTACCAGGAACTGGCACATACTTTCTCATAAATATATTTAAATTAATTACTAAACAGATTCACTGTGACTTCATAATTTTATTAAAGTAGGAGAGGGGAGACATTAAAGTAGGAGAGTATCTAACAAATATTATTATTATTAGCTGAATGAGAATTTTTAGAAAGATGCTGTTTTTTGCAAATACAATTTTTTAATTAAAATCGTTGGATCCGTTTTTTTATACAAAAATAATAACTGGTTTTTGGTGGGATTTTTGGTCAAAAAGAGGGTTGTTTTTCAAAATAAATTTTCAAAACCTTTTTTTGTCAACAATACCAAGCCTAATTGACATTTTGGTGCCAATGTTTTTCGAAATCGATCAAATAGCTTTTTTTTAGCTTTGTATACATACAGACTATACATAGACTACAGACATTTTATAAAAACCACTATTTTGGACTCAGGGAGGCCCAAAACGGATATTTATACAAAAATCTCAACATCGATTTTTTGCGATCACTGTACTTTCTCTATACTATAGTATAGTGAGAAAGTAATAATTATTAAATGAAAAGAAATACTAATCAGTTAGTTGTGTATGACATGTGAAAAGGGGAATAAAATGTTTATGGTGGTAAATATTTTCTGATTTATATTTTCTGTTGTTTTTCTATTTTACATCGTAGCAGGTACATTGAAAGCTTTAAGTGAATTGGATAAAAGTCTAAATTGGAAAAAAATTACTTAATCATTGAAAGTAATCGACTCTGTTTTATTCAATTTCTCGCAAAAAAATATAATATAGACTATGTGTAGCAACGCAAATCTTGTAAACTTTTACCAAAAACATATTCCAGTAATTGTTGAGCCTCAGCGCTAGGCCTACAATGGATGCCTACAACGACTCTTTGAAACTTTCACTTATTTAATATTAGGTGTCAAATATTTAAGTTTATTTGTCACATCAAAATGAATTGTACTAGTCAATTTTTCTCCAAAAGTAAAAGGCAATCTGTTATAATATTATGCCCGAATAATCTAAACGAGTCAATAGATTAAAAAAAAAGGCATATCAGTATATTAGTTTAGGCCATTCTGGTTTTATAGACTGCATGACGTTATGAAAAAACAAACCGCCATTTTCAACCATACGCATTTTCTTAAATTCATGGAGACAAATATCAAACAGATGTTAAGACGTTTCACATACAAAAGTGAATGATAACCAAATGAATAACAATAATGGAAACCCTAATTTAAATAAAAATAATTAAAATGATTAAAACTTACTATCTTAATTTGCTACTTAAGAGTTACTCGCTAAACATCTTTTTAGACTTTGTTCAGCTTAGTGGCAGTAACTAGAGTAACAGTGAGCTAACAATAAAAATATACGTTGATTGGCAGATACTAAAAACCACTAACACCAAATACACCAGTCATCTCTGCAAACTAAACAACATAACAACCTATTGTACTAAACCTATTGTTATGTTGTTTAGTTTGCAGAGAGTTTGTTTATATTGTCTCCTGCTGAAAATTAACTTTAATTTAATTCTTACCTCATGAAGAATTGTTAAATGATATGTAGCAACCAAAAGTAAGTTTAGTTAATTAAATGTACTCTAATTTCAGATATTTGAGTTATATTTTAACGCAGTCGTGGTTTTACGTTCAATTCCACATAGGCCTCATTTGAAATATATAACACTGTCTTAGAAAATTATAAAATGTTTAGAGAGAAATAATTTAAATATTTTCCACAAACATATCTAAGATTAGATTCACAATAAACGGTAGTTTTCCTTTTTAACTTTATCACTTTGTAACCACGTTACTAATAAAGATAAGAAGTGAAATATTCTATAATGGTCAATGTCAAGAGCTAGATTCGAACCTACGACGATTAGGTGCGGTAAACTAATGAAATGCCACCATACTGATTGCGCTATCGCCTTTAGCTAAATCAATAAAGCATAAATTGTATTTTAACAAATTACAACGGATATGGTATTTATAATTTTAAAGCTTTGTATTAACTCCTTCTGTGCGTTTACCAGTTCTCAGTCATTTGATGTAATTCTTTTTGTTAATTTTTATTGTTTGCTTTTAACGTATAACTTGTGAGTAGAACTTTTTTATATTTTTAGGTTTGTCTACTAAGATCTGTCCACTTTTGGGTGATAGATACGACATTTTGGGGGATTTTCAGTTTACAAGCCTATTGATATCTATTTCTGCAGATAAGTAGATCTGCAGGTCCGAAAGTGCAAAGTTTCGTGTTGTTTGTTTTTAATGAAAGTAAATGTAATAATTATAATCAAAAAATTACGAAATGTAATATGTATTTCATAAATAAATTTATAAGGACACTTTTGGCGTTTTTGTTTCTTTTAGGTTACAACACGTAGGATTTTACTAACTCATCTGAAACCGCATAGCCATGAAGGCTTTTGTTATCCAGTACACAAATAAGGTGACTACACGTCAAAGTCTTCTTTAATGATATTCAGATATAAATTACAAGAGCTAAATTTACAAACAATACTCCATTTTTAAGTGGATTTTAAAATTCATATATCTAATTTAGATTATTTGTATCGCTAAAAATATGTGCGATCTATTTTACTCTATTCGTGTAAACTGTAGATAAAATGACCCTACCAAGACGCAATCAGATTACATAATATTCATATTAATATTATTTATATTAAAAACTTAACTTCTTAATCACATGATTTTAAGGTGATTTCAATTTTATTTATGTACAAGTTGTTTACTAATTTTATAAATTTACGAAGAATTTATCAAGGCGTTCTGCTGCATCGTTTTGCTATTCGTGTAAACTGGAGATAAAACGACTCAACCAAGACACAAGGAAAACTTAATACCTGGAATTACAAGTCTAAATTAATTACCTCCTATAATATCATGCTAATTGTCTGGATACATGCTATACATTTAACGAAAGTATAAAATGTTAAGAAACAAACACCAGCATGAAGTGTATATTATTGCGCTGTGTTTATAGCAAATGCTCAAATATAGTATAGTATACCTACTTATTCTTTTAATGTTAACTATTATTATAGTAATGTTTTTAGTTTTTATCTTTTTGTGAAATCGTAACAAATGAATTACTTTCTTAAGAAATGAGAAGTCTTAAAATACAGTTTTTAACTAGTATCAATACATTTTACATCTTTAAAATAAAATGGAAACAGGTGTCTTTACTTTTTTTTAATTAACGTTATATAATTTATACACTATCTTACAGTAATAATTAGTCTAAATGTTTTGCTAAAAAATGATTAACAAAACTAAAAATTCGTTCTACATGGAACAAACAAAAGTAAATTTCCATTTTCTAATAGTACAATAATTTTAGCACAGATTGTATTTATCATTCACTCATTTATCAAAGTTAATTAAATATTAGGTTCGCTCAAAAGTGGATATTTGATGCTGCATATACAGTACAATAATTACAGTACTCTGATCTTGAGTAAATTATTATTAGAACACATTGAGGTGTATTATATTCCAAAATATACAGTATATTGTTTATTGTTTGATTGATCCCAACTGCGGCATCGGTAAGGGTTATGAAGCCACTCCTGGTTAAGTGCTTATTCTTACGATTTTTGGCAATTAAAAAATAATATTAAATTAAACATCAAACAATAATGGTAGACAATTTATTGAACACTTATTCTACATTAAATTTAAGATTTGTCAATATAAATCCTTAATCTTTCTATTGGATCTAAACCTCCACTTTAGTTTTGTCCTTTTTGGCAATAGATTTATCTCAAAATACTACTTTCAGCAAGATCATTCCCTAATTGTTGACTTCAAATTCACGCAGATCATTTTTAACAAATTTCTTTTAACAGACCACTTACACGATAAATATAAGATATTTCTAATTCCATCCACTCATTTTATGTGTAATTATTCTCACAAACCTATTGCGGATAGTAAAGCGAGTAGTACATGCTTATATTCGTTCTGGAATGAATATAATTCCGTAGAAATACTACTTTTACAATAACATATGTTATTAAAATTATTATGAAACTCAGAATAAGTCACAGATATAGAAACTTTCAAATCAAACAAAACTTTGGCGTAGTACACGCTTATATACGTTCCGGAATGAATATAAGTAGAGACGACGATACTATAGCGTAAAACCAATCAGAGGGCCGGATTTGGTCACGTGACTTAGACCACGCCCATTTAGGCTTCACCTGGACCCGACCCATGCTATGCCGCCATCATTTTTCCGCCATTTTGTTTCCGCCATCTTTTTTCCACCATTTTGTTTTTTTCAATAAATTTGGATTTTATTTAATTTAAATTGAATTATTTTCTTTTAAAAAAGTGTGGGTATCACTGAGATTCGAACCGGCTACCACCAGAGCCAAAGTCCACGACGTAACCGATTGAGCTACGGCGCCTCTCTTGGTATAGAATGTTTTAGTCGAGTATATAAGTTTAACAGCTGCCGTCATTAACCTTGTACAGTGTACTTGTAATATAATGTAAAATACATTATATAACTGTTTCTATCGATCTTTTCCGAGTCCAACCGAACGTAAGGCCTCGCTGTGCACTTGTAATATAATGTAAAATGCATTATATAACTGTTTCTACCGATCTTACCCGGACATGACCGAACTTAAACCCTACCGAACGTAAGGCTTCGCTGTAATATAATGTAAAATGCATTATATAACTGTTTCTATCGATCTTTTCCGAGTCCAACCGAACGTAAGGCTTCGCTGGAATATAATGTAAAATGCATTATATAACTGTTTCTACCGCGCGGACTAGTGTTCGGGATTGTATAATGTGTTTTGCATTATATCACAAGGGCCACCTACGTTCGGTCGGACTCGGGTTTTAGTTATATAATGTGTTTTACGTTATATCACAAGGCGATCGTCCGACGGTAGCGCGTTCTGGTAGAGAATCAATGGCCTGTCCGACGGTAGCGCGTTCTGGTAGAGAATCTTCGAACTATCACCCCGTTCGACGGCAGCGCTTTCTGGTAGAGAATCTTGGAACTATCACCCCGTTCGACGGCAGCGCTTTCTGGTAGATAATCAACGGCCTGTCCGACGGTGGCGCGTTCTGGTAGAGTTCTTTACATTATATAACTGTTTCTACCGATCTTACCCGAGGTTAACCCAACTTAAGGCTTCGCTGGGCCCTTGTAATATAATGTAAAATACATTATATAACTGTTTATGCCGATCTTACCCGGGCTTGCCCGAACTTAAACCCTTGTCTCGCTATGCACTTGTAATATAATGTAAAATGCATTATATAACTGTTTCTACCGATCTTACCCGGACTTGACCGAACTTAAACCCTTGTAATATAATGTAAAATGCATTATATAACTGTTTATACCGATCTTACCCGGACTTGAC
>JAGFPH010000019.1:1905051-1919635 GCA_018207615.1 Philaenus spumarius
AAGACCACAGTTGTACACATGCCCTCCATGAAATGACATGTGTAGAGGAGTCCTCATGTGATGTATAAAGTTGTTTTTTCAGTGTATATATTTAAATTTGTTCAAGTGTTTGTGTTTTTTAATGTTTTGTGTTAATTGTGTATAGTTTATTACGACGTGTTCCACAACAGTGGAATGAATCATTTTTGAGGTTGATCTGATGATGATGGCATGAACCACCGAAACCGGTAATCCAGAAAGGATATATTTTAGAGTGCTCGACGGATAAAAATAAGGTAATTAATTACCCATTATTATAATAATTGCATTCTTGGAAGCTAAATAACATCATGTTTAAAATATATTATTAAAATTATTATGAAACTCAGAATAAGTCACAGATATAGAAACTTTCAAATCAAACAAAACTTTGGCCTGGCGAACAAAGTATATATCTTGATGATATTCATAGCAAACAAAATAATAGATAAAGTTGGAACACCTGAGATTTGCATAGATATTGTTTCTGAGCTCAATAAGAAAGTGTTGCCTCCAAAATCAATATAAGAATAGGAAATGGAAGATCAGACTTGATTTGTTTGTGCTTTTTATACTATATGTTTTGATACTATAAGAACTCTCGGTAAGTTATTGTCCACTCCTGCCGCTTTCCTTGAATTGATGTTTTTATAATTTTCTTGAATACTTGTCTAAGGTAACCTTTAGGATTGGTGTCCAGGTTCTCTGGTAAACTCGCTGTGTAACTGTTGTTATTGATTTTTGTAACATTACCTGGCCTTATAAGCTGGACAACCCTTACAGTTAGTCTTATGCTCTTCGACTTTAAAGTTTCATATGTTTTTTTTTTTTGAATTTTGCTATGGTTAAAAATTTTAATAAAATTGTTGGGCATTAACCAGTTATTTACAAGACGTAGATTTAAAGTTTCCAGCTCTTCTCGAATTAGGTTTCTGTAACAAACTGACATATCATTTTAAAGTTACACTACCTAAATTTTTTTAAATGTATTTTTCTAAAATGATATTGACTAACACAAATATATCACCTATAATGCTATCTACATTTAGATAAATAAATCATGACATATTTTTTGTAAATCGTTTTCAATGTATACAAGTGAAGTTTATCTTTTTTAAGCATATTTTAAGTTATAGTTTGTACGAAATGTATTTTTACGATTTTTAAAATTGGTTTTATATGTTATTGTTGCTTACGATAATGTTTCAATTTTCCTTTTAACGACCACACTACACCATAGAGGAAGCATGACCATGTACGAGACGTTTGTAAGAATGTGGGACGTTTACGTATGCCATTATAACCAGTTAATCAAATATTTAGTGCAATCCCAGACTACTGTTGTGATAACAGACTAGATTGACCAATAACAACCTCCAATAAAGAATTTATATTAAATGTTTCGTTTAAATAACTTTATTAATTCAAACACTATTTTAGATAATTCAGAATTTTCTAGAGATTTGAGATATCCATAATGTTCTCCTAGGCTTGGTGAACAAAACTAACTTCAAACGTTCAAATATTCACAGTAAACATAATAACAGCTAAAGTGAATACATCTGAGATTTCCAGTCATATTGATTCTAACTTTAATATGAAAGTATTGGATTCAAAATGTATATAAACATAGAAAATAGTGATGCGTGTTTCGTTTTATGTGAATTTTATATTGCACATTCAATCTTGTATCAAAAAGTTGAGCAATATATAAATAATTAAAAAAAAAATCATTTATATATCAGTAACTTAGGAAGAGGAAAGGTAAATGTAACAAATAAAGACATAGTCAGTTATATGTCGGCTACGAACCATATTTGATTTTGACCGTGTTCAAGATTCACTGAATACAAAACTTAGAATACCAAGCACAATAAATTAATCGAGAGATAATTTCGTTTTCCCACAGCTACTTAATAAAGTGCGTTTTTGCACTCTCACAGCAGTGCGCAAACTAAAATACATGTGTTCAGTGTCAAGTAATGTATACCTCTTTGTTTTACTTTTCCCACCTCAGCTATTTGCACCCTAGAGCGCAAAGTAAACAGCTGATGTAGGGTGATTTGAAAATTTTGATTGTTGTGAGACTAACCTCTGTAAAACAGATCTTTTTAAAAATTAAAACAATGATTTAAAATGTAACTGAAGGAAACGTTGTGTGTATTACGGCAAAGTTTACTTTGTCACCCTCAATAAATTTTAACGCCATCGGCTACGCCTCAGGCGTCAAATGTTTATCTCGTGTGACAAACTTAACTTTGCACCCTAGATACACAAATAAATATTTTTTATATTTTTATACAAAGTAGGTATATTAAAACTTAAAAAAGTTTCTTCAGTTTCATTAATTTATTTACCTCCTTGCACTAAAAAAGGTGGAAAAACGAAGTAAGCTGTTATAGACGGAGGGACAGACATAACATAAAGTTAGGTTATACAATAAACATAAATGTAACAATAATGACTGTTAGGTTCGGTTAAGTTTGGTTACACTAAGGAAACAATAAAAAATCAATTTAAAAAACTGATTTTGATAAAACTATAAATTATTGTGCTTCTAAGAAAGGATACGTCATTAGTATGTTATGATTTTTAGATAGTAGTTTCATTTATTTGCTTTATTGCATGATAAGTATTGTTCAACCATTAATAATATGTGAATCCACTTTTTTTTAAGGCTTACCAGACTATGAAACAAAGTTAGACATGTTTGATGTATTATTTGGTTTAGTTTAAAAGTAGGTACCATCAGAAACATATCACTGAATTCAAAAACTTTATCCTAACCTTATCAAGTTTAACGTACAACGATTAGATATTATTCTTTGAATATGTTTTCGATTATATGTTTATATTAAAATAAAATTTAACTGAAGTTAGAAACACCCTCCGATATATCTCTAGGCGAATTCTTCCTGCAATGTTCTGTATGGGAACAGGACCTATGTGTGCCGAACCGTATAAGCAGTTGCATCCTCTTTGAAATGAAGGAACTTGTTTTTAAAATCGTGAATGAGTAATACTTTTTGGAATATTTCACAAATAATAAATAACAGTTTTAAGTTTGTTAGTTAAAGTAATAAAAAAACTAAAGTAAGGTACGCAATAAATAGAACTAATGAAGATACAGACTTTTTCAATATGGTGAAAGATTTAGGAACTGTACTTTATATTTGAATTACTATGATTACAGACAATTAGCTAACATTTGAATCTAATCTTTAAGAACAATATTTCCGTTATTATTGTTTTACAATTTAAACAAAAAAATCTAATGTGTTTCACCCAGATAGTAGGAACGAAATCTTATATGAATACAACTTTGATTTAAGAAATCATTGGAGACACTGCAGCTTAAACGTTAAAAAACTCTTGTACAGTCAGGAACGAAACTGAACAATTACTCATATTTGACAACACTTTTATCACATTCTATACTAAATAAACAAGATTAATTTGTGAATGTATAAGTCATTGTGTGTTTTACTGGGGCTTCTCACACTTATTGAATTATTCAAACCAAATGTGATCTATGTTACCAGAAATATTGAGCTACATCGAATGAGACTCTATTTTTCAAAATATTTTGCTTAGTTAATGAGCTACGGTGGTAGAATCATTTTAATAACTAAATTCATAACTCTTCCTCTTGTTTTCACATCAGTGTTGCAAAATTTTATATTTAACGACAGATTTGAAGTTTTATCGATTTTGATTGCTTTTATTAAGAGACCTTAACAACATAATGTAATATATATAAAAGCATGATTTTAAAAAGTCATCTTTTAAAATGCCAAAGTGTTTTCCAAAGATTGTCCATTACTGTATTCAATATATGAAGCCTCCTTTACTTCCTCTCTTGTGATTTTATTTAGTTTATCTACTTTGGACTCGAATAGGTAATGCAAAATGCCTTTACATCCATTAATATTATTGGTAGTAATTTATTTAATGCATTCACAGAAAATATAATACCTATTATTATCAAACCAATGAATATTGTTTATTATGTTTATCTGGTGTTAACGTAATGTTGAATAGCTAATTGCACATTTAAAACATATTACGAATAGCATTTTAAGGTAATATTAAACTCATGTCTTTCTACAAATGCGATTGAGGTTACTCTCTTCAGTTTGAAATTGTACCACGCATCTGAATTTCTAAACACCTTTAGTTATTTTCCCTCGCAAATTATTCGCGCTAAAATGTATCTTGGGAACAGGACGTGAGTGCATCGAATCGTATAAGTATTGACTTTATTTACAGGAGTGGGGGTATTGTAAATATCATAGGAAGTGAAATTTGTAACGCTCATTGAAACTACAGTATTTGAGAAAAATGTACTATCGACTGAATATACTTTGAGAAACAAAACACTGCATGTTACATAATTATTAACTCTAAGCAATCTTTGATAACTAAACACAGGTTATAATATATTAAAAAGTGTCTTGAATAACAATTGAAAACATTTTGAACTAACTAAAAAGTTGTTTACAACGATATCAACAAAATCTGCATACAGAAATATTTATATTATTTTTTACTTTCTCACTATACTATAGTATAGAGAGAGTATACTGATCGTAAAAAAATCGATGTTGAGATTTTTGTGGAAATATCCGTTTGGGGCCCCCTGAGTCCAAAAAAGTGTTTTTTACAAAATGTCTGTCTGTGTGTATACGAAGCTAGAAAACTGTTCGATCGATGTCGAAAACATTTGCACCAAACATCTGTATAGATGCACGAAAAAGGGTTTTGAAAAACAATACCCTTTTTGGTCAAAAAACCTCCAAAAATCAGTTATTATTATTTTATAAAAAAAAGGGCTCTGACGATTTTGATGAAATTTGGCTTATTTGTAGCCCTTAATGTACCCTACCATATGCAAAAAGCAGCATCTTTCTAAAAATTCTCGTTTAGCTAATAATAATAATAATAACTGATTTTTGGGGATATTTGGCCAAAAAAGGGGTTGTTTTTCAAAATGTTTCAAACCTTTTTTCGTGCATCTATACAGGCCTAATTGACATGTTTGGTACAAATTTGTTCGAAATCGATCGAATAGTTTTTTCTCTAGCTCATAATAATAATATTTATTAGTTACTCTCCTACTTTAATACAATAATTATGAAGTCACAGTGAATCTGTTAAATAATTTAAATATGTTTGTGAGAAAGTATGTGCCAGTTTCTGGTACCGTTTATTTTTTTAGAAGACAACACGGTTAGGTCATTATCGCCTTGTACTGTATGGAGCATGTTATTATAAATGTGTTAGAAAAACTAAACAAAACAGGAAGCGGCAATTAAAACTATATTATGAAAATACAATCTCGATAAATTAACAAATTATCACCGCTACGACCACAAATATTTAGCAATATAAAAAAACAATTTAAAATCTAAAATTTGTTAACAAGAAAAAAACAGATAGCACCATCAACTTAAAACTATAAATAACAAATAATTGTAAACTTTGGGAGTACAAAAAATACAAAACATAAATAAAAGAAAACTCTAAAAATAAAAAAATAACAAACAAAATAATATCACAACACAAAATAAAATGAGTTACTTTGTATTTTAAGATATTTTAAGAAAAGGGGGAAATTCTTCATGGACGTTGTCTAACCTAGAGACGCATCTCTGGGTCACGATTCAGACTCATACTAAATAAAACCCCCTCCTCCTCCAGAGTTTCTGGTCTGGGACCGCTTGGTCGTATGAAGTTTACGCCCCATGCTTTCTCTTTAACCAGCTTTTATTTCGGGAATGAGACTGTTCGTCCACCGTCCTTTAGTCTGCTCAGCTAGGCAAGTGAAACTTGTATTGCACTGACCTGCAAGTGAAGTATAATTGAAACTGTAAGAAATGTTTTAATATACGTGTCTTGAGTGTAAATGAGAGTACTGCATATATATGTTGTACTTAGGTGTTGTAAGTAGTAATATTATGTAGGTTTGACTAGGACCGCGAAATTCAACATACACCTGTTAGTAGGTCCAGCTACACTGTACCCCTAGTTCTTATTTATTTAGATCATTTTTCTTTTATTTAACTATCAAATGTCCATTAAAATGTCCTGCAAAGCTTCATTGCTCTTTTCATAATGGCCTACACTACGTAGGGAATGGTATATTAGAGTAATTACTATTGTTTTGCTATGTCTGGTTTGGAACTACTGTACATTATTATCGTTCAAAATTACAATTTTACATATAGCTTGGAAGCTACATTCGTATATAGGCCTACGATGTAAAATTTAGATTGTTATAACACTAGACACTGTTCCTATAAACGTCTTTAAAAGTATCAAAGGAATAATCAGAATCTTAAAATGGTCATATAATAGTCGTGATTTTTTAAATATTTAAAAAATATAAGAAACCATTTAAGATTTTGGATACATTGTAGTTTTTTTTTTTTAAATTAAAGTTTTAATTCATTCATATTTTCTACACCAACAATTTTAATACTAAACTTCTTTTAGTTTTGTTTCGATGATAGAGTCTACTTATATTTGCATTTAAATAGTTTTGAAATGGAATATCCTGCTTTGACAGCAATTATTTTCAAAAGTTTCACCAAAGCTTAGCCTAACTGGTTTTAGGATGTTTCTGTTTCATAACAAAATATATTCAAAGTAAATAAACAAAATTCATTGGGAACTATTTTGTCACAAACTTGGTTGTAAACTTTGTGAAAGAAATATTCACTGAAAGGTATATTTGTTTCCTTTTGTAATTTAGCAGCTTGGAGTGGGCTAAAGTTTTATACGTCACATAACATAAACCATATAATTTTTGAAGCAGGTAATTATAGTCGAAGTAAAATACATTAATTTAAAAATATTATTGTGAATTATTAGATAAATGCCTAAACTCAATCTACTTATGGAAATTCAAGTAATTCAAAATAATAAAATATCTGGCTCCCATATTTTGATTGGAGGACTAAATTACTTAAGAGTTAAATTACAACGAGGTTAAGTGGGGAGAGGACCCAATGGTCCTAACTTCGCCTCAATAATAAAGATTGTCATTATTATTAGTATTATTATTATTGTGACGTAATTGGAACAACCTTTTAGCGAACGTTGTTTATTTATTTATTCGTCCTTTACCTTATCTGATAAATCATTTTACACCATATTACAAATCATTTTGAAGGACATTTCAAGTTTGCGCAATTGATTTATATTAATTTATAAACTTTAAACTGGATGTAACATTATCAACAATTACTTAAATTGCTATCAATTTTATGACGTATAGTTTCGACTTGAAATAGCACGTAGAAAGAAGAATCGAAACATATTTTGTCATCAAAAATGTTTATTTAAAATGAGAAGTACCTTTATAAATCTGTAAATTTGTCGATGTCTGAAAAGTTTGAAATCCATTAAGCCACACAACATACAATGTACTGCATCTTTTGTTATCTTCACTAAATATAATTAACTAAAACTGTGCGAATTTCAACTTACGATTTAAATTGAAAATAACCATCAGTATTTTAAAGCAATAAAACTATTTCTTGTCATTTCATGACTACTATCATATTGCGTGTGTGCATGTCAGGAAGTGTTATCCAGATCTTACAGTGAAATGTACAAGAATTATGAGTTAATTTATGCATTATTTCTTAGACACAGTTCATGCAGTTTATTTAATGGTTGATGTAAAACACTACTACACTTTATCAGAAAGTCAGTTGAACAAACTACTCCTCTAACACGTCAACGTCTCATTGAATGAAAGTTAATGTTCTGATATTGTACTGCAAAAGCTACATGCAAAAAAAGCTTTGTATGTTAGAGCAGTTTCATCATGTATGTTTAAAAAAAATTTGGTTTATGTTAAAAAAAGCTAAATGTTGATTATTTTATAATTAATAATTATTAAGTAAAAGGAAATAATAACCAGTTAGCAGTATGACATGCGATGAGGACAAAATGTTTATAGTGGTAAACCTTAATTTGCTTTTTTTATACATAGTGTTTTGTTATGCTGTTTTACAACGTAGTCACTTACAGTGAAAGCTTTAGTGAATTGGAAAAAGTCTAAAATATTTGTTGTGAATGGTAAACAAAGTAAAAAACGACTTAATCACTAAAAGTAATCAACCCTGTTTTATGAAATTTTTCGAAAAAAAAAACAATATGGGCTATGTCTAAAAACGAAAATCTCGTAAACTTTTACAAAAAATAAAAGAAAAAAATTAACTGGGTGTGCTTAAGACCACACGTTGGAAGTGATAACTTCTATGACTACGGGGATTTTTAACTCGGTAAATGTGTACAATTATAAGGATTATAAAACTGTAGGCCTATTTGTTCAAATTGTTTATTTATATCCGTTATTATATATTTAAAGAAAGGTAAAAATATTATCTTTTAGTTACCTTTAATTTCATATTGATAGATCAAATGATTTAGAAGTTGTTAATATTAAAGTAAAGAAAGTAATAATCAAATATGTTATACAAAGATGTACGAATGTTTGCGAAGTTAAACAGCAGGTATCCTTCTTTAAATTTGTATAAACGAATATATTGATGATCAAAGGTTAGTTTTATATACAGTTTATAACCCCAAAGCAAATCTTATAACGTGTAGAAGCCCATATAACTTATAGTTATAGAAGCCTACATTAGTTGTATAACTAATATATATAAGAAAATTAACATCACAAGAAATTTTAATGGTTGAAGTTGTAAACATAACCCCAAAATATAATCTACGCTGGGTTTTGTTTAAGAATTACAGATGATGGGCGAAATCAGCTGTTATATTATATTAACTAATTCTTATGTGTTAATTTGATTGCTATGCTAATAAATGTAAACAATATATTAATAATATTCCCTCTCCACGATCTGACTTGTGTCTAAACAAAAGCGTGACGCGAGATCTCGCGAGAAATCTGGCGTGATGCGAGATCTCGCGGGAAATCTGGCGTGATGCAAGATCTCGCGAGAAATCTGGCGTGACGCGAGATTTCGAAAACATAGCCAAGTCGAAAGTGCCCAACGGGCCAATAGAAGTTATCACTTCAAAAAACAGTAACGGTTGAGCCTCACCACTAGGCCTACAGGGGACGTCTACTAACGTGACTCTTTGAAAGTTTTTCTTATTTAATTTTACATGTAAAATATTTAAGTTAATTGGTCAAATCAAAATTAAATATGCTGGACCATTTTTAACCGACAGTGAAAGGCAATCCGTATACGTATGTTATAATATAATACCAAAATAATCTAAACGAATCAATAGATTTGAAGAAAAGACATATAATTAAATTAGTTTAGGTCCTCCTGGTATTATAGAGGGCATGACGTTACGAAAAACCCATAGTATTCAACCCAAACCGCCATTTTCAATCATTTTAATTTTTTTAAATCTCATGGTGACGGGTATCAAATAGATGTTTATGATAAAACTTATTAAAATGTTAACATGTTTCACATAGAAAGTCAATGATATCCAAAGAAATATTAACAATCGAACCCCTAATTTTAAAAATGTATTAAATTGATTGAAACTTGACTAACTTAATTTGCTATTTAAGAGTTACTATTTGTTCATCTTGGTGATAGTAACTAGAGTAACAGTGAGCTAACAATAAAATGTACGTTCATTGCCAGCTGGTGAGGGCCACTAATCTTCTCTAAATATAACAAAGGCGTAGATAATACTGTTTAGTTAGGAGAGAATTGATTGCCTCTCTACTGCTGAAAATCAACATTAGTTTTATTTCTTACCTCATTATATATGATGAACAATTTTAAATGATATTTAGCAATCAAATTTTAATTTTAGTAAATCAATGTACCCTACTCTAGTTTCACACACTTAAGGGTCTGCTCCAGTAAAAATAAAATGGATTTGTATCCCATAAGAGCAATGTTAAATCTCAAACCATTTATTTCGTTTACTTTTTATCATAAAATTGTTTGCAAGGTCTCATTTTAAGCACAGTCACAATACGCATCCGTCTTGCAATTTACATTTTTTAAAAATTTCTTTCATTTGTCAAGTGACTGACATTTAGTAAGTACAAAGTTTGAATTTTTTTCTTAACTCAATAAAAAATTAATAATTAAAAATAATTTGCAAGAAGGATCCGAAATGTTATAAAGAATATTCAGTTTTTTTTCAACACTCAATTACAAAAGATAGACTTATAAAATGGTTTAAAATGAGGCAATGTCATAGCGTTCAGCTGCAAGAAATTGCACTGTTTAGATAGGGATACAGTGATACCGGAAGTGCGTTTCCTGTTGCTTTCTCGTTTACTGGAGCAGACCTTTAAGTTATCTTTTAACGCAGGAGGGGTTTTACGAACAATTCCAATAGGCCTTATATGAAAACTGTAAAATTGTCTTGGAATATTATAATAAAAGTTTGAGAGACAAATAATTTTAATGTTTTTGCAAACATATCTAACATACGATTCGTAATAATCGGTATTTTTTCCTTTTTAAATTGTTACAGTTGAGAAGAATTAAAATTTTGGAAGTCGTACCAAGCCGCTTTTAGACATCAGTGAACAAAAGAATTTTCAGAAGTACCTAAGTTAGCCATTTACATGGAATCGTATAGTTACTAAAACAATATTTGCATAGCAATTTGTTTATTTTTGTTTTCAAAATCAACAAATTTTATACGAACTCTTTTTTTAATTACAAACTTTGTTTTGTAATCTGATTGTATATAACATTAATATGCCCTTAAGTAAAAAATATGTATATATATATTACATAATTTAAAATATCCCTCTCTTATATTTAAAAGAAAAAGAAACCTTCCCGTTTATTAAATAAAAAAAAGATTCAATTCTATTTCTTACACAATAATAATGATACACAAAATATGTGTAGGCCTATATTCTTATAATATACACAATGAGTTAAGTATTAAGTTATACGTGTATATATATTAAATTATAAAGGACCAGTGAAACAATTCAATAATAATGATAACATTTGTTTATTGTTATTTGTATAGCGTTGGTTGAACTTTAAGTATTGGTTGCCTTTTTTGTATTTGTGGAACCCGTTTTCAAATGCGCAATTAAACGCAAGCATTGCCTAATATTGAATACAAAGTTTCCTAAAGTCAAACAAAGGTATTAACAAGTTTCAAATTGAATGCAGCATCGAGTACTGCACGGTGCTAATGTCAGTACAGGTCATCGATTGTTTAAAGCCTGTTTAAATTTGTAGCCAGATCTTGCAAGGTTACACATTTATATTTATGTTTTGCCTTTGTTAAATTACACTAGTTTCGTTTCAAATATTAATGAAAATTCAACACTTGTTTTAAACTTGTACGTTGTACTTTAACATGCGATAATTTGACATTGTTCTACTGGATTATGGATTAGTTTTCTTCTTTGCAATAATTTATAAAATAAATTACTAGTTTGGAAATAAATGGTACAGTTAGACAATTATTATTAGTAAATTAATCTTCTAAAGCTAGGTATATTCTTGGTTACCTGGTGATATTACATTTACTGCATCTTCTTGGTTATAAGACACTAACTTTCAACTTCATGTTATTTAATTTGCGTTTAGGTTGTATTCGGCACTGTTTACTTGTGAGTTTAAGACTTTGAATTTATTACAAACTATGCATTATTGTAACGAATGACAAGTGTTTGTTACATTGTAAACTCTAAAGACTGTAATGGCGAATGAAGAAAAAGGACGCTGGCAATGAAAGCAGCGGTTCTAGTAAGTGGCGAAGTTTGTGAGGATACTTCACGCTTTACTTTGTTGTAAGGACGCTCAAGCATGTTTAAGGCTGCAAAGTGGTTTTCCTAGTTTTTTTATGTGTTATGTAACTATTAGAGTTACAAACTTCATGACTTTGTAATCTCGTAATTAATAAAGGAGAAGACTTTCAATCGTCCATGTCAAGAGCTACATTCGAATCTACAATCGATTCGGTGCAGTAACGAATTGAAATGCCTACAAACTGATTTCGCTATAGTCTTCGTTGAATTATTTAAAGCACAAATTGTATTTAACAAGTTACAACAGACCTGATATTTATGCACTGTAAAGTTTTGTATTACGTCCTTCCGAGCGTTTACCATGTGGCACTCAAATAATAAATATGTTTTCTCTTGGTATTTTCAGTTCTTAACTTCTGTGTGCTAAATTGTTTTCTTATGTCATGTGTCAGTTTCCTATAGTTACAAGTTTATTAACTTTACAAAATAATTTATCTGTATACGACTCTATCATGGAGTTTACTTGTAGACAAAGTCTGAGAAGTTTGTATCGGCCTAGCTCAGACTTAATCATGATTACAACTCCTAGGGTAGCATTATTTAGTTGTTGCTACAATTTATTCCTATAATATTGAAAATAAACTTAATTTTCTTCCTGAAAATAAACTTAATTCTATTGGATTTCTACTTGTAAATAACATAAGTTAATAATAATAATAAACTGGGAATATTATTTTTACTGGGAATAAATAAAATTCCTATTTGCCATGGTATTTTATATACTGAATAACTATCGGTTTGAGTTTGAAAATTGCTCTTATTGTGTTTACAACGTTTGGAAATGTTTGAGTAGTATTGATTTAATGCATTTACTGTATATGTATCTGACATGCAAGTCTGAGCATTTATTCCGTTAGTTAACTAACCAATGTAGGTCGTCAAAGTTTGCTACAAGTAGGAACCTCCAATACAGTTCCAATTTCGTTCGAACCTAGTTACAGGCTACTCTAATTCCCAGTTTTCATTAATCTATAAGTAAAAACGAAAAAATATGAAATGATAGAGTGCCTTTAAAAATTTTAAATTATTGCTTCATTTCATTTACAAAATTCGTGAACTTTTGTTTTTAAATAAATCATTTTAGAAAATAATTTTTACATTTTGAAGATCCTTAGTAAATTTAACAATGAGTTATAAATATAAGTTAGAGAAACAAGTTTTTAAATTAGTATCAAACTAACTCATTTTGCTAGATTTATTTTAAATATTTAGGGCCTACATATTTCTGTAGAAACGTGTTTATGTTATTAAATTTACTTTGCAAGTATTAGTTTATTTATATCAGACATTCTATACTCCCTTCGTTATTTTCTTTAGAGAATAACATACACTAAAATGTATTTTCTAAACAGGACGTGTGTGCTCCAGACCTTATAAGGGTTATATAATATAGTAACAAGAATAAAGTGGTTGAATTTTTAAAGCCCAATGAAATGCTATAATGTGTCTCAATAAGTTCTTATTCCTTATATTTTGTAACATCGTTGTGGAAATACATTAACTTAAACATGTCAAAAATTGTCCAAATATAAAACTTTGGATTTAAATCCATTTTAGTAGTAGAATTACAATTTTTAAGCGTCTTTAAATTTAAAGGGTAGAAATTGGTTCTGGAAGTGAGGAGAGGAATAGAATGTTTTAAAATGAAAGTTTAATAACTGCTCTAATCCCGTCTGCGCTAGTTTAACTGGCGTACATTTAAAATGGTAAAAAACTATTTAGCAATCCATCTGTTTCAAAGTGATGTAAGATGTTCTGCATTCTGAAAAATCTATGAGGGTAAAACATACAGCAATAATGAATGTGATGGCTCAAAAACTGATTTTGACATTATCTATGTATGATTTAGCAGTCTGTTTTCGTCAATTCCTTTATACCTCATTGCAGAACTCTTCGTGCAGTACTGGTCTAACGGTTTTTATTGTTCCAGAATTAGTAGCAAGCGATAGAGGAGTTTCAAGAGTTGTGTAAAATGTTCTGTAGTAACACTGAATCCTACTACTAAGAACTTCCAGCCATTGAAAGTGCGAAACTTCCATTGTAGTCCAGGCAACGAGGAAATATAGCGGAAAAATTGATGTAGAAGCGAATTTTGGCACAGTTGTAGGGGAAAGTGTCCTTAACAACATATTTAAAGTACTGATTGGTATAGGTAGTATCATTTAGGATGGCGCGTGGTTTGCGCATAAGCAGTAATGCCCTTCTTCCTCCAACACCAGTCTTTGTCGTTTTGTAAGAAAAATACAGTCTGTGTCAAATCCATCGATTAGAGGGCCGCCGAGCTATTTTTAGTATTGGACGCGCTTTCAATTACAAGCTTCTGCACAGTACTAGGATTATTTAAATAGGACAAATTTTATATATTTGTAATCTGCGTGATATGTTGCAACTAACAGTATAAATATCTTCCAGTTTAGTAAATGTTCGGAATTTATACAATAACAACTACTTCGATTTTTTAAATCGGGACATGAAAAAGTAGTAAAGCGTAAACTTTTTTATTTTTAGGGTAGAAAGAAACTTCCAGCGGCAAAGTTGTAGAAAATTAGTTGATCTACATATTTTATTTCAAACATTTTTCAGTCAGATGTTTGGTTTGTCCACAAATCGCTTGCAAATAAGCGCAACCAATATTATCAGGTAATAGCCTAATGTAAACATATTGCTTTTTCTTTTTCTTATATCTATAGTTAATTTTTAATAATTAACTGAATTGAAGAGCGGGACAGTTAATAATTTAATGTAATATAAATATATTGT
>JAGFPH010000019.1:1921997-1945009 GCA_018207615.1 Philaenus spumarius
GTTTGTTATACTTTCCTTAAAGCTAGAAAGCTGAAATTTTGTACATTTATTTCTTACAAGATAGGCTACATATTAAAAAATAAACCATTTTTACATTTTATCACGTTCTGCTAAGGGGTGAACATTTAGTAACTATAAATATTAATTTAATACCGCCAATGAACGTGAAATATTTGGTACACATCTAGAGGCGCACTAAGAATGGGTTTTAAAATATTTTTCCTTTAAGGGTTGAAACATCCCTTAAAACAATAAATATTGATTGTTTTACTTTCCTTAAAGCTGAAATTGTGTACATTTATTTCTTACAAAATACATATGAAAAGTAAATGAGTTTTACATTTTGTTACGTGCTGCTAGTTGTGAAATGTGTTAACAACCCCTAAAAACAATAACTATTAATATTCATACTTTCCTTAAAACTAGAGAATTGAAATTTTTTATATTTAGTTCTTACACGATACACATAAAAAACCAGTTGAACATTTCGTTTCGTGCTGCTAGGGATGCAAATGTGATAACAACCCCTAAAAACAATAAATATAAATTTTTATACTTTACTTAAAGCTAGAGAGCTGAAATTTTGTAAATATTTCTTACAAGATACTTATAAAAAATAAACCAGTTTTACATTTTATTACTTGCTGCTAAGGATGTAAAATGTAATAACAAACCCTAAAAACAATAAATATTAATTGTACGGGAGGGCAGAGTATAATGTAATTAAATCTAACTTAAATTACTAGGTTTGAACCTACACAACAGTATTGAAGGTTAGAACTGTTAAAAACTAGATAGTCACCTTTATCCTCTATGCCGTCTTGGTCGCCAAGAGAATGACATATTTTATTACATAATAAAACTTTACTACGCTAAGAAAGGAAAAATAACAACATTTTATAAACATTATTTTCTAAATAGCTCTTTTGATTGATGTGATATTTTCCAAGTTCCAAAAACATACATTTTTAATATTAACGTTTTTACTTATCATCTTTGTACTTCAGCCAAACGCCAGAAACTAATCTCTTATCTGCGCAACTGTTACAGAAGGTTCCAACTATGGTAAACTTGGTCGACTTTGGTAACATCTCACCGTTCCCTCTATCTGCCATAGTGAAGATTATATGTTTACATCAAAACTATAATAAATTGTTGCAATTGTTTTATAAACTATAAAATTAATCTTACAGTAGAACTAAATTTACGTTCATAGATGCATAACGTAAAATAATTGATAATAGTTTTTATTTTAACAGAACATATTTCTTCACAACGATTGTAAATGCACTGCATCAATTAATTAAAAGCAATGATTTTAATGCACACAAATGCATTGTTCAGTATTGGTCCGTGTCCAAGAGTTAATTAACAAGATAAATGCATAGATGCTGATGCTGCATATATTGATCAGAGCAATACTACTTCTCTTGTGTTTTCAAAACTTTTTAAATATATATTAAACTGTATTTATACAAAAGTGTTAACGCATTTATCAAACTTCGAATCCATAATAGTTATTATTAATAACAATTACAATGTTTCTTTTGTAATTTTTCAGTTTATACACTCCCAAGCAGAAGTTATTTTAATCAAATTACAAGTGAAAAAAGTGAAAATGTTTTTTCACTTGTAATTTAGTACAATGTTTCTTTATAATCTTACATAAAATTTTAAACTTCCACATAACGTTTTAGTCATGATTTGTGGTCTTGGTTGTTTTCCCGTCGTCTTTACTAGTCACGTGTTTTTTTTATTTTCACTACTTTATAATCTTTGATCATCTAGCCTAATCAGTAACTTTCTACTACCCATTTGTTTGAACCAATTGAAATTCCATTAAAACAGAGTACAAAGATTCACAAAAATTTATGAAATCTTTTGGATGTGAAAAACTACAGTTACAAAGAAACTAAATACAGTACAACTGAAACGAAGTCTATATCAGAGCAGCAAACATACGCTCTAACTCTTGAATTGTTGTACAAACATATCATATTTATCTGACTAAAGTAGTAAAGGTTTGATGACATGATTGTACCGTCAACGTATTATAATAAACCATATTTAATAATTAGTGATTCCCGGACATTAATATTATTGAATAAATCAAATAGCCTACTTTATAATTAAATTTACTATCTTAAACCTACATGCTGTTTAATATTGTCGGAAAACAGACGCATTATTTTAGGACGGATTTGGGTTCCATTTTGAAGTGCAAAACAAGACATTAAAGTAAGAACTGGGTCATTTTAGGGACTGTAATCATGATTAAGCCTGACCTATGTTGACTTTAGTGCAAAGTTGTAGGAACTTCTCAGTCCCTGCCTACAAGTAAACTTCTTGATATCATCTTAATGCAGATAAATGTTTCTTGCAATGTTAATAATTTGTATTTAGAGGTAGCTGACCGATGAGAAAGTTATTTACAAGGCAAGTCTGTTTCAGTATTTATTGTGCAATCTGAAAATTTTTTCCAATAACAAGTAAACAATATATCTAAATTATATAATATTTTCTATATAAACAACTTTACTTTAAATGTTATGTACATTTGACTAATGATATCATGTTAACATTTAATAAAACATTGTGTTGCAAAATTGTTTCCCTACTTCTCAGATATGTGCCGTTATATATATTTGTATTTTTTAGAACGAGATTATGGTTTTAATTAAAATTTGGCATGGCACCTAATAAAGTAAAAAACTATTTTGGAAAAAAGTAACCAACCTAATTCAGAAACCCCGTTTCAAAATGAAGGCTGCTTATATTTTAAAATCAAATATAAATCGGCCTCAGATCAGAACTTGCCCCACGGTAAAATACCCTCGTGGATTTTAACTACGTTTTGATCGATTTTACAAAACAAGTGTGCTCAATAATCTCCTATATTTATTTTGTTAGATAAAATCCCAAATATGTTTCATTCTAGTTCGAAAAATCTCAAAACATTGTTACTTCCGGTCAAAATACGTGCTTCCGGTTGTTGAATAGATTTTTTTGCTAATGAACTCGTCCAAGTGTGTACCAAATTTGGACCAAATCGTTCGTAAAATGCGATAATTTGAGTGCGAATACACACTCACACATACATATAATTTGTAATGACACCATAAAACGTGTTCTGGGGACAATAATCGGTGCTCATATACTACTCCCGTATGAGTACAGAGCAGGAAATAGAAAATTCGAGTTTGGTTGTAAAGGCCTATGAGTTTTATATTTCGTACTAATTCTGTTATGTATGAAAATGTCCGTAATACCTAAGCATAATATATAAAAAGGAACGTTTCTATGAATATTTATAGGAGCAATTGATAGTTATTTAAAACCGCTGATCCTACTTTCATGCATATTTTTCCAAGGTATAGGTACAGCATTTAATAATATTTTAGGCTACTTTTTATTAAAAATTGGTTCAATACATTCCAAAATATAAGTGTGCAAACCTCAAAGTTACATTTTTGTATCTGCTGAAACTCAACGCATTGTATTCGATTCATTCACGTGTAAAACTGTCTTCTTTCGTTAAATGAATAGCATGTTTCTAGACAATCAGCATGATATTAGGCTGTAATCTACCGTGTAATTCCAGGTATTATTGTTTTCGTGTGTCTTGGAAGGGGTAGTTTTATGTTCAGTTTACACGAATACTCAGTTTTCAATAACCAATTCAGAAAGACGGTTATAAAAATGGTATCCAATGTTGATAAAAATTCAATTAAAGTCATCTTACATGAAAGGTTTAACATAGTTCCATACATACTTTAAATAGTTCCTTACATTCCACGGAGTTACTTTATCACTACTGTATAAAAAAAATGTTTTTAGAAATATGAGTTTTTCAGTTCATGAAGTTTATTTAATATTTTCCACTTTCGTAAACATGTTTTAATATTACCCTTTATCTGAAAGACACATGCACTAATCTCAACGTATCTTGTAATAAGGATTTTGATATTCTGACATAAATTATTAGGAAAGCTATACTTAGAAAAATATTAACCAACTTTACAAATATCCAAGGTATTTGAAAATATCTTACACAATATTTTAGAGTATTTGTATGGGTACACATAACTGTATGGTTAGAGGGAAAATTTACAATTGGGTTTAAATAAAGGAACCATGTCGCAGAGGCTAAAATTTTGTAGATCTACATTAATTTGTTTTTTTCTCAGACTGTTATTATTATGCAGACGATTATTATGCATGCGTTATTGAACTTTAAAGTGTATACCTAGGTGACCGAGCATCGCTCAGTTTTTTTTTTATTATTGTTTTTCTTTAGGAAATTGTATGTAAATACGAATCGCATACTGAATTAATATGAATATTTTTCGATCTTACGTACATATGAACTGTTTATTTAAATTTTAAAAACATTAGTGTAACTAGTTCTGACATTTTATTAGACTTTTTTCAGATATAAAACCTAGCGCATTCGAATCCTGACGTCCAAAAACCTGAATAGGTACATGTAGGTTATGTAACCTATCCAACGAATAGGCCATATTTGATATTGTTTATGTATTTTAGAAATAACAAATAATAATTATAATCATTAGATGATTTATATTACTATTAAGAAGTGGGCTTTTGGACGAAAGGGCTTTTCGCTATTTAGTACGGAGTGGCTACTCGCTTGGCTCTATACTTAAGTGAAAGGGTACAAAGATATATCATACATATAAAGATACATAAACATATATATTTTATTCTGAAGATCTACTATATTACATTTGATTCTACACTGAGTTAAAACTAAAATCAACCTTAGTCTAAATCATTTACTCTACACTACAGGCAAAACTGAGCTCAAATTTCTACTCCCCAAATATGAATTCTTTTAAATATGTATATAACTCTCCCAATAGATTAACAAACAGAAACTGATTCCAATTCAAAATTTACATAAAACAATTATCCCTTTAATTTTATTCACAAACTATGTCCTCACTTTTACTCTGTCCTGGTGGCTCTCCTTGACGCCCACCCTGGTGTCTACACCCCGAAGCCTCCGGTCTCCCCAGACCTTCCACCCAAGAACCTTTCCAAAAAGACCTCCCTTCTAATGTGTTCTGTCTATTTAAAACTTCTGTTCCCCCTCTCAGTTTTACCAGTCTCTTTCTTACAATGATGTTAGCCTACTTAAAAATGCAACTCAATGCGATTTCCATCATTCCTAATTGCTTAACTATCTATTCTATTTTACAGTAATATTACCTAATGTTTCTGGCTAATACAATTCTGCTATTTTTAAACAATTATCAACATTGTTTTTGTGTATGTAACAAAATTACCTAACAACTCATTATATTTCGTAACAATTACCTCTATAGAAATGCAAAGAATGCAGAAACTGGTGAAAAGGTTTTCAGAACGGTTATTAACAGCACAAAAAATAATGTTTTAGTTACGTTTGGTGTTTGAATAAATGAAAATTATACCAGCTGATACATTGTTAATGATTTAGGTTTGTTAAATAGTATATAAACATCTTTAACTAAAATTAACGGATTAACACCTGTTTGTAAAACATCTTTATTGTATCTATAATTCACCTATACTTAGTGACTTCAAAGGTGGTATATAAAAGAAATTCAGAGTTTAAATTTTATTCTCATTTTTCCGAGTTTATGCGCATTTTTGCAGACATAAGACCTTACGCATTCCATTCCTGACGTTAAAAAACCCCTATATACAATTTTTTATCAAAATCGTTAGAGCCGTTAGCGAGATCCCTGAAATAAATTTATAAACAAATATACAAGAATTGCTCGTTTAATAAGATATAATAAGATAACTTCGGTTGGTTTATTTTCAAAGAAGATTGTGTCACTATTGCAATATTTTTACTAAACATTTTAGACAAATTCGTGAAATACAGAATTTTATTATATGTGGTGTAAATTGAGCGTCATTTTTTGACTAAAATAATATGAAGTTTGACTAGTTTCACATAAAATCAACAAAGAAAGAGTAATTTTGCTACATTCATTTGAATTGTCTAGAATTTACATAGTTAGCATCAGTAGCATATTTGGAAACAATTAGCATGATATTAGACTGTAATCTTGGAGCTAAATTTGAAGTATTATTGTTTCAGAAGGGTCGTATTATGTACAGTCTACACGGGTAGTTGAATCGTGGCTACACACGCCACATCAAAACTCCTTCGACAATCTTCTTAAATTACAAGTTATACAAAACTAGTTTTAACTTTTCATCTAAACAAATCAATCTAACTAACACTTAACGTTAAACAAATTATCTTAACACGTCAATTAAATCTAACAGTACGTATTTTAAAAGCAATGTAAATAAAAAAAAACCTTTAACTTATAAATACGGTAATTTTAAATGTATATTAAACTAACCAACAATCAATAAAAGTTATAATATTTATTGATACACTTTTCCTCCTGCAATGTGCATAGGATTCTATTTCTGTAAGCACTACGCTCCTGGAAATTTAAACTTTTTGAAAATTAATTTTCTTTAATACACGTTGCCATTCCAGAATTATTTACTTTCAACGAAAGCAGATAATCTTGTCTCCCAGCATTTATTCCTGTAGGCCTAAATTTGCAGGATACATTTTAAATATTTAACTACACCCTCTAATTTCAGGTTTAATAACTCTCACAAGTTTGGTCGTACAGTACATTTGTATGTTCATTTTTTAAATAATATTGTATATAGCAATATAGTACCGCTAATCACAATTTTTATAAAAACACCTAAGGTTTGCAAAGTTAATGATTCTAAGTTCAATAATAAAGTTTTGACTGTGAAATAAATATAAGAACAGAAGAACGTAGACGAGCCTTTAGTGGTTTGTGAGTGAAACTGCATATATTCAGTCTCACCCATGCAACACGTTTTTACAATACGTTTTCTAGGTCCTGTTAAGAGCCTGGGAATAATTCAGAAGTAACGTTCATTGGCCCTCTTCAAACCCTCTCTCTTCTAACACTATGGTCATAGATCCAAGTTGTTCTCCATAGTATGTGTATGATCTTTTCTCTATGCTTAGATAAAATTGTATAGATGAAGACTAAATCGTTTACAAAAAATGTATCTACATTTGATTCAGTAGTGCGTAATGGTTATGAAATAAAGGAATATTGTAGAACCATGTTTTAAAATTGTTTGTAGTTCTCTATATATACAGGGGGTTTCTGAAATATTATGCTTAAATTTTGCTCCGCATGTATGATGATACGCATCCCGAGCTTCGTATATGAAAATAATTTTAAAAATCCCTACAAACATAAGTTACGAAATGCTTCTTTTCCAGACAATCGGCCACTTTGTATCAAACAATAAACTCTAACTTTGTAAATTGATAAGATAATAACTTCAGATTGTGCCTACACATGTTCTATATAACTTTTTTAAATGTACAGAAAAATACTTTATTTTAACATAAAATAACTTAAAACCCTTTAACTATAATATACAAAATGTAATACAGACATAAAATTGTTGTCTCTTCTTGGAAAATAAAACTTTTACTTTAGCTAAAACATTATAGAAACAAATCTTAGAATTTGTATCTCGGCTGATTTAATATTAACAGTTTTGATCAAATAAATAACTGATTATAATAATACCTCTAATCTAGAATTTAGCAGTTTTTCGGTCAAATTTAAAAGAAATAAATTCGGCTGTTGTACCGGACTAAATATGTTTAAACAAATAAAAGACTGAATAAGTACATAATGGTTTCAAATTATACTCTGAAATTAAAATTTAAGTTCTTAAAAACATATGTTCCATTTTATTAGGAAAGATTGAACACCTAACCTTTCAGAGGAGCTGTAAAGACACTTTTTGCATTAATTAATTCAAGCAACTTAATGGAACAATAATACTAAATGAGCACATGGGTCTTGTGTTCATGTTAAAGACATCTTGTTGAAGTTAAATTAGCAAGTTACAAAAATATGTTCGACCTCATGGTTAAATTAAAACTGATGAATTTTAAATATAGCAAAATTATAAAAATGCTAATATTTAATTTACTTGTCTTTACAACAGTTTAAACAATTATTGTCATTATTACCACTGAAAAACATTATGAATAGTTGATTACATTTAGGCTAGGTTAGTTTGATATTTAAATAGACTTTGTAAAGTTATAGTTTAAATTAAATTACTTATGAGGTTTTAATATACTGACACATTATATACACATATATAGATATGTATATGTGTAATATGTAATATGTATATGGTGTTTCAATAACCTTTCCTTTGTTATTATGAATATTGTGTTTGTATGCGTTCAAGTTAATTTTAAGAAAAGTCTATTTATCCTAACTCTGGCCCAAAATTAAAACTATATTAATACATTTAGTTACTTGTCGTATCTTTAATTCTCTCTACGTTCTCTCTTTATCTTGTAGCGTACCTCCTACCTGAATCCAATCTTAAGATACTCTGTTAAAAATAGGGTGAAGATATGGTGAAATCTTGGGTGATTGTGTAGTTAATTTACATACTACCTCTTTGGTGCTGTTCGCCTTAAAACCAATCTCTACGAAAAATACTTCTCTAATACTGGATGTGTACAACTGTTATGCGGGTAATTACACAAGATTCTTTGTCAGGTTTTAACTTTGAAGGCAAAGGTCTACTACGACGCCGGAAAATCAAAACAAAAACAAGATAACTTAAATGACAGCCATTATTTTTATTCACTGATGCTAAAATAATCTTTACAAAATTTCATATTTAGTCTAAGTCTATTGCCACACAAATATGCAATAATTGCTAGATAGTAGAAGAAATAAGCCACATTTTAATGGTAAACCATCTCCTCTAACATATTATATAAATATAAGTGTTATCTAGGACTAACATTGCAATTACTAAGTTACATACGCTAACGTTTTCTTTCCTTCTTATCTTGCAATCGGTTTACATAAATGTTTATTGCACCAAAAAATTGCATAAAGAGCACCTCACGAATATAGAGTGTATATTGTAACATATAATTATAAATACAATTTGTTCATCTCAAATGTCTGTCCGTTAATTTAAGAAAACATTCACCGTATTTCAGCTGTGCATAGTCTTTCCTTCCGCATTTGTCGAAATTCTGAAAATGATGAACATTTTTATATATCCTATTTAACAGTATTAAAATAAGTCACAGCAATTATTGTTTGCAATTTTACTTACTGTTTAAACACGTCCATCGTTAACTATTACTTTGCATTATATTTTAATAGCGGTCTATTAAGTTGTATAATGTATAGGGTGTAATTTAATACAATTCTTGCAATAACACATACTTAATGTATTTAAACAAATAAAATATGAGCAACCTGTGAACTCTTTCAAAGTACAACAATAATTCCATTTATTAATTTCAGAGTTTAATGTTATGCTTGGATGTAAATATTTTATAGTGTTCACATTTAAGACGTAAAAATTTCTAAACAGTAGAACACGACGATCCTAGTAATAATTTGTCATCAGGTGTGGTCTGTCAATTAGTCACTGACATGTTAAACATTCGGGTTTATAATCAAATAGAAAATGTCGAGAAGGTTTAAATCAGTAAGTTTTTCCTCATCTAGTATATAGATAATCTAATCTGTGTATGGATCTCGTGTTTTAAGGTATTATATTTATCAAAAAGCTTTTCTTTTAATTTGAGGGTTATAGGCAGCTTTTTAGAAATTATTTTTATAAACGTCTGCGTATTCTTGTTGTCTCTGCTATAACACTAGCAGAGTCAATACACTTTGCTAATTCGCAATTAAAAAAAATACAAATTGAAGGAAACTGAAGATTTTATTACTTAATTTTAATTGTATTTTCTAAATAAATTAAAATGAGAAATACTGCAGAATTTAATTTTCAATCAGTATTACAATTAATTATATATATATTTAAATTAAATTGTAACTAGATAATATTGACAGGGTATCCCCACACACTGTTATAATATCAAAAGCCAATCCAAAATACTTTGGAGATTCAATAATACGAATAAGTAGATTTATTACTTATGGTAATAAGAGTCATAGACCAAATATTACCGCTTACTCTTTCCATATTATGTTTCTTTTTGTACTTGTCAACTGGGGTAACTTTGGCCAATTTTTTGTGTTTCTTCAAATAAATTGCCTTATATTCCTCATATAATATATATATATAATTAACTTCGATGCATTATTATTATTTTAACTCTGCGCACTTCAAAGTGTACATATATTGACTGGTTTTTAAAACTCAGAAGTTACGTATTTTATTACTTAGATTTTTTGAAAATTTGGTCGCCAATCTTGCCTTTAATTGGGGTAACATTGTCCAAAATTTAAAATGTCATAAAAACTAATGCCATATATTATTTCTGAAAATTTTACCTCAATTATAATTATGGGTTTATGTAGGTTGGTACTGTGCAATGAGTTGGGGATAAAGTAAAATGAAACTAAACATTCTACAAAAGTAATAAACATGTATTTTGAAAATGTTACTCTCAAGAACCAAGTCGATAGCTATATTTTGTAACTAACAGTAGATAAAACTATCTTTTTCCAAGATTTGGGCCAAAGTTACCCTTAACCACCCCGTCAACTGGAGCCGTGTTCGGCCGAACGATCCCCCAACAAAAGAATGAATTGGAGTCCGACCTTTGCGACAGATTCGTTCGGCCGTACACGGCCGATGAATTTCTAAATCCGAAATAAATGAGATTTTTCGGTTCCGTTCGGTCGAATCTGTTGCACCCACAACACTACCTTTCTATCTGTATTTCTTAAGTTTGTTACACTGTAAAATGTATATTTTCCCCTTATTTTGAAATAAAAAGTGGACTTGTCCATCTTTGAAACCAAAGAAAGGACTTGACCATTTTGAAATGAAGGGTAGAAATTTTTCAAAGATTTTGTCTATTTTTGAAACTCATACCATGGCAACTTAGTTTCAAAAATGGAGTGTTTTTTTTTTAATACCTGAATAATGAACATGTACTCAAATTGAAACATAAAAGTAAGCCATTAAAATGAAGACAATTTTACACTTAGAAACATATTAGCCTTTATTGTTTTAACACAAATTACAATAAATTCTCAACTAAAATAGTGACATTAAAACAAATTACTATAAAACTGAAAACTAGTTAAGTTATAACAAGTGCTGCTGATAGTTTATATTTTGTAAACAAAATTTAAACAAAAATTAAATATTTATGGTATTAAAAATTATTTAACTATTAAAATTTGACATCTATTTTCTGACTATGGCCGGGACATTCTTTTGGATTAATTTCCATGAAATTGTATTTATAATTTATTTTATTTATGAAACAATTAATTGATCAACACCATGTACTTTCAATACACCATTGGAACAAATTATCATTCATGACAGTTAAAGACGTGAATACCAAAATAGAGACATCTGATTGGTTACAAAGTACTTGTCCGTATATGAAAGTAGACAGTATTGGACTTGGCCGAATTTTGAACAAAAGCTTACACTTTATACCTAATTTTAAATGGGTTCTGTCTGTTTTTGAAACATATGCTTATGCTAACATGAAAGAGCACCAAACATAGCATGAAAATTAATCAAAACCTGGAAATTTAAAAAAAAATTACTTGTCCGTCTTTGATACTAGCCTCCTCACTTATATTATTTATTTCTATAATGAAATACTCACATAAAGTACACTTATTATATATCATTTTAACAGAAAAAGTTCTACTTTCATATACAAAATAATATATAAAAAATTCGCACACAAATATTTGTTTGCCTTCCGCCTCTCCTTAATACTTGTCAAATAAACTTTTGATGTATTTGGAGAAATAATTGCTTTATTACTTACCTTAATGTAACAGCAAAACGTTCTTCTGTGTTATAGTTTCCCTAAAGTTTGAAAATTTTCCTACTGATGGGCCGATCGCATTCAATATATAACTAAATGTCACTTCATTCATACAGTAGTATTCAAAAAATTTCATCTCGTCTTCCTTTAGCTGGTTATGCAAATGATGAAACTCGCCAAGTAGGTTCCTTTCGGTAAGTATCGGGTGCACCTAATATTCATTCTTTCGTTTTCTATGTCTCCTCATCAGGTAAGTATTTTCAAGCAACATCATCTCATCCAATTCCATTACAAACAAGCAAACAGTAAGTCCTTGGTGAGTAAACACAACAAAAAACTTTGAACTCTTCTAACGACTGCACTGACGATCATGTTCGGTCGTCATGTCGGAAGGCAATTTCGGCCGAAAAAGCCGGCCGTGTATTCGGCCGAAAACGCTTGCAGTGGACGTTAATTTTTAAGGGCCAAAATTACAACAGTTGACAGTACCTATATATTGGGATACATAATTCGCTAAATTTACCCTAGTGATTGGAAAAAATCTGACTTATCGTGACTCTAACATAAGAATCTCAGATTTGGGAATTTAAAACAACCAAGCTAATTCCTGAATTATTGAGTCTAGTTTATTGTTGATGTTCATTTTTATTTGTTGTATATATATTTTTAATTTTTTTCCATCCTATAAATGGTTTAAATGTACTCAAACCTCTTCACAAAATTTGATCTTATATATGGCCTTTGAATAAAAAGTTTTGGGAGTTTTTGCTTAACCACGGGAAATGTTTTTGTGAGTAAGTAGTAAACTTTCACTTTCTGAACAACGGATCTTTTGAAGTGTTTAGTGCAAATATTTCAAATCTCGAAAGTAACATCCTATAGTGGTCCTCAATCAATGTTAAAAATGTCAAAACATTAAGTTAAGGCAGATTTTTATTCAGATTTACTTCAAAATGCGTTAGTTAGTTTAAGACATAGGTATATTGCTTTGGGGCTGATTTTTGCTTTGGGGGAGAATTTTGGTCATCAACCTTAAGTTTATTATGCTCGCGATAACACATAACTATTCAACTAACGTTTAACGATTCGGTTGCTCCACAGGACACCATAAGTGTGCCAAATTTCAAGTCTCCACCTACATCGAATGTGCTTCATAATAATGATGAGTGTGTTAGCGAGTAATTGAGTGAGTCAAAGATTTGTGAAATTTACACATTTTGAACAACTGTACCTTTAAACGGTTTATTGTACATTTTTAAAACTTCATAAGTAACATTATATTATAGTGGTTCTCAATCTGTGTTTTAAATTTTATAACATTTTCATAAATGAGAACAAAGTTATGAAATTGGTAAACACTTTTGAATCTATTATTGTAAACCACTTATTCAAATTAATACAAACTTCTATCAAATGTCTTTTGTTAACATTAACAACAATACCTTAAACAAAATAACATAACTCAGTGTTTTCAAGATAAGAGAGCCACCTCTTGCTTTTTTCTAAGCAAAACTATCAATCATTATGGAATTGTTCCCGTTGCTGTAGTCTCCCGTTTGCAGCATTTTATAAATAATGTGTTATACATGGAAAATAAGAAGAGACCGTTCTCCACACCAATAAGTAAGTTGTATGATCAATACCATTCAAAGATTATGACTTTAGATACATTTCAACCATAAAAACATTTCTCAGCAGGTAGCTTAAACAGTCTTTTTCGTTTGGATTTTTCTACCCCAGAACATTTATGTTTTATTCATTACAATCACCGAACATAGAAATTTCTTGGCTATCAGTTTTTGCAATAATAAAATGTTCTGGTTCCTTTAATAATTACAATGGTTTTAAAAATGCATTCTTGTACTCCTTGAAACTTTAAATTTCATTATAATAATATATAATTATAAATTAATATAATTACCTATTATATCCGTCTTGTGACTTCGTTCACTTCTATTCTAAGACGCGTTTCGGGTCCGTGGTCCCATCTTCAGTTACTTCTATCCTTTGGATGTCGGGTAATTATATTAATTTATAATTATATATCATTTATTAAAGTGACTTGGATACCACAGAATTGATTTAAATTTAAATTTCAGCAAGAGAATCGCGTTAGAAGTTTTGATGCAAACAGTTTCAGACATCAAAAGGTTTTATAAAAAAAAACCAATGCCTTTATTTAACAAACTGTGATACTTACAAAAACAATCGTCACCTGCTACGGACATCAATTATATGGTTCGAGAACCTACAATGATATGGTTCCCAGGATTATTTTAGTGTGTGTTTTTCGTGAGGGAAAATAAAAAGGAAGTTTTGAATGTATGATGTAAAGTAAACTGTACTATTAAAGTAGATCGAATTGCATCAAACACTTTTCTAAAGAAATACCTTTCAATACTTCACACAAAAGCTAGTCTAATTTAAGTATTATTTTCAAACTTAGGCTATCCATAGTTACAATTCATGGTTACATTTACGAATGTAAAATAATTAATTGTTTTTTTAGGAGTGGACTACTTTAACCCCTAAAAACAATCACACAAATTACAATAAAATCATTGTAATTGCTTTACAGTAAACAAAAGCAATAATATTAATGCACTCGTAAGCATCGATTGGTAGGCCTTTGTTTTATTTCACAGATTTTAATCAAGGAGATAAATGCTCAGAAGAGAAACTCTGATGATATATATTGATTAATGCAATACTACTCCTGAATTGACTAAATATTGGAAACACATTAAGCAGTATTAACACAACATCCACTAACGCATTCAATACATCATGTCCATGGGAATTTAACCTTGGTCCGCTACCAACATACTGTTCTATGATTACTTTGTTATTGTATTGCCTCTATGAACACATTATAATGTGATCAAAAATAAAGAATTATATTAGATTTATTTTCAGTGGAGAAGATTTATTTTGCTGTAGCAAGAACTGAGTAAATTTAGAGGTTGTAATCATGATTAAACCTGAACTATGTTGACATTAGTAAAGTTGTAGTAACCTCTCAGACCTTGTTACAGTCGTAATGCAGATAAATATTGCTCTAAACAAGTTTCTTGCAAAGTTAATAAACTTGTACTTCTGGCCAGCTGACCAAAAAGAAAATTATTTACAAAACCAGGTACGTTTTAAGCATTTACAACCACAAATATACTAATCATACGATAACAAACAACTAAACAATAATAACATTGACTAACTCAGACAAGTAAACAATTATTTCACAAGAAATCGAACTTGCTCTAGCTTTATGTTATTACGTTCAAAAACTGTAAGACTTTTAAAATAATTATATTGTCAGTTATTGTTTGTATTAGTTTTATATTATTATTTACTTTTAGTTTTAGTAATTTGTGCATATAATTATTGAAGTTGATTTTAATTCATTTTTAAAACCTAAAATCTACTATATTCATTATTTTCTATGGAAAAAATAAACAAAATGTGTGATAAGTTTGTGAGATTTGTATGTTTCATAATAATAAACAATAGTCAATCATTAACTACACAACAACAAATTAAATTGTTATATTAATTTTACTTATGCAGTTTCTAATTAATTAATTCTAAAGAAATTCTAAAGAAATATCAATTGTTAATCTCAGTTGATATTTGTTACCTATCAGCTTATTTGTAAATTAAACAAATCAAGTGGAAATACTTGAAAACTGTATTACAAATATTGTAAGCTGTTAAGTTACAACACTGGATTTTGTCTTACTTTGAAACATTGCAACTTATGAATGTCTCATTTCCCCTTTTTACTTCAACATACTTGCATTGATAAAATTTGATAGAGCCAGTAAAAACTAAGTTGTAGGCCTAGTAGTCAAATTTTTTAAGGAAAGTTTTATTCTTGGTTTCCTATTTAATTTAATAATTTTTATATCTTCAATGTATACCTTCTGTGAGCTAAAATAATTACTCTGATGATGATGTACTGGTCAATGGTGCGATAACCGAATTTGGCCTTTACAAGAGGTATGCAATTTATTTAATAATAGATTTCTAAACAGAGAACCAATAAGTAAATCAACTTTGAACAAGATAGTACAGAGATTTTAAGAATCGGTACTGGCAATAACCGTCCTCGCACCGGTAGACCAAGACCTACCACAAGAATTGAAAACATCTGTTGAAAACTTTCATTCATGGATTAGTAAAGCTGTTATCAAACATGACTTAAATTATTTTCAGAAAAAATATCTTGAAATAAATCAATCTCACCCTTTGTCCTACGTGTTAAACCTGGTGCAAGAACTTTCGGAAAATGATTTTGACTGGCGAGTTGAGTATTGTAATATTATAAAGCAAAAATTAGACATAGACTCAAATTTGTATAATTGAGTAATATTTACAGATGAAGTGACTTTTATGTTATAAAGACAAATGAATAAGCAAAACTGTCGATATCGGAGCATAGACAACTACTTGGTGGTACGCTTGGAAATGAATGTTTGAGCAGTGCGTACATGACATCCGTACTATAAAATGTGAGCCAATAGGATTATCCACATATCCGGGAAATGTTAAACAAGATGGTGCCAGTAAGATTATTATGGCGCCCCATCTTATTATTATTATCTATAGACACGACAAATTTTAAATGAACAATTTCCTAATCTAAGAACAGTCTAGTCATAAATAACATTTTGGGGTGCCTGAAACATTATGTTTGTAAAACAAAACCTACAGACATTAAACGAATTAAAAGGATTAATAATTGACGAATTTCCTCGTTTACCACCAGATTTGATACAAAACGTTATAAACTGATATTACTTGAGGTTAGCACAATTGTAGCACCAAGCTTTAGAAAGAAAGCATTTTACTATAGAATGGTATGCTTTCAAAATGTAGCATATTTAATTATTAATCTACTATCAACAAATTTTAAAATAAATATTGTAATATATAATGTAAATAATATCAGTTGATGTAGACGTTTAACTTGTCCTTGTATTGTTAATGATTGTTAATTTAATTGTTTATTACTATTAATATCATACCACTTTTTAAAGTTTGTTATTAGATGCATTATGTACATTTAATATTGAAACGATGAAAGCAGTTCAATCAAAACACTCAATTTACTTGTTGAAGTAGATAACATAAGGCCTCTTAAAAGAGCTAAAGAAAATATCTTTCATTAGCATTATTAGCGAATTTCTATAAGAAAAATGAGCTATTGCAGTGGCCCTTATGGTGAGACCTAAGGTTGGGAGTAGTAAATGAGCACCGATCATGGTCCTCAGAACATGTCTACGAGTGTTATTAAACATTATATATTTATGTACCACTCTAACGGCCGCATTTTAAGTCCGATTTAGTTCAAATTTGGTACACACTTTGGTTGTCTCAGTAGGTCAAACGAGTTCATTAGCCAAAAATCAAACAACCGGGAGCTTTGACCTGACGTAACTTAGTTTTTTTTTTAAATTGTTCGTACTAAATAAAATTAATCTTTTTTGAAGTTTTATCTAAAAAAAATAAATGTAGTATATTATTCTGCACATTTAGATTTTTACACGTCCTTGGAGCTCGCATGGTTCCTCCAAAATATTTCAAAACGTAAAATACCGTAAAGTTACCCGGTTCAAATCCACGTGGGTGATTTTACCGTGGAGGCATCTTCTGATCCGAGGCCGAAGGTTGAGTTTGTACTCTGCGAGCGAAGCGAAGAAGTCCATAACCCGAGGCTGCAAGGTCGAGGAGAACAATTTCCCAAATAGTTGGTTGAAACCCTAAAACATATAAACTTAATTTTGGAAATTCTCTCAACTCACGTCAGCGGTTCAGCTGCGTAGTCGAATTGTTTTATATTAATTTCTAAATTATAAATTAAAATTACTGTAACAGTAATGACTTGTATTACTGATTCAAGTGATTGGAATTAAAACGCCTAATAGGTGAACTATACTATTTGGTGAAGAATATAAATATTAAGTAATGTTTCGGAAAATAACGCATTTCAATGAAACCTAATTTAGAAAATGAACAATGATTAAATCTGTACTTCATTACAATACTTTAAGCTTGTATACTATGAACAATTTAATTTTTTACTTAGCAAAGTTTTCACGCACGATAATATGACTTTTACTTTACAAATCTTTTTTACCAATCATTATTATATAATGATAATCATTATTATATAATAACTACACTATTATAATGCCTACATTTGGTTGTAATTTTTAATATGTCCTCTTTAAAACTATTACGTGGATGGCAGTAATATAATTATTCCTTTTAATAGTTATAAATATTTCTCACCATATAAAATGCAAAATTTTAAATATCTTAGGTAAATTAGCTATATTTAATTGATGGTAAACGCTTCAATTTGTGACAAGTGCAACAAAACTTAAAAATTTTATTTTATCTGATTCAGTACGGTTCCTTATTTCCTCATTTTTAATCAGTCTCCAAAATAGCATCTGTTATACCCTTAGTGCTAAGGGTATGACCAGCTTTATATATTAAAGTATAACTACAGACTATTTGAAAACTGTAGAAGAATATATTGTGTGTAGGCCTACATTAAAAATGTTATAATATTAATTAAACGTAACATTAGATGTTTAAAATAATATTAGATTTTTAAACAGTATGGTTGTGAACTTTTATTTAAGACACTTTTTTGTTCAATTTAAAGCGATTATTACCATAAAAAAATACAGTACATACATCTAACCGTCAACTTATCTGAGCTAACTAAATGTGCAACTGTTGAATTAAAATAATGTATGACTCCAAAACATAGTCAGCCTACTTAGCAGGATGCACGTGGAGCTACTTATTAATGAACTCGCTTATCTAAATATCCCGTGGAACTTATTTTACCCAGCGGTCTGTTAGGGGTGGAAATAAACTCCAACTGCCAAGGGTTGAAAGTTACGGATCAGTAAGGTTCAGGGATTATAGTAATAGAAATAAACCAGTCCGTACGTTTTACAATTTACTATATTTTACTATCAAGTGGTTCAGTGGTAGACTATTCTTTTTACACTCTCTACAAACAAAACTACAATGAATAACTGATTCTTTTAACACTAATCAACTTTATTACTCTGACTAATCAATTTGGCAATGCTACCCCAAGACGAAACACCCAAAGAAATAGCTATGTTCGTGTAATGCTGGCTCGAATGAGCTTCTACTTTAATTTAAATAAAAAGAAACATAAACACTTTAATGGTGGATATCTTACAATCTGTTCACCTACCTATTTACCAAAGCTCATTCTAACTGGAATTCTCGTAGCCAAAATGGTCGCTCTCCGACCAGCAGCGTTTTCTTCGCTTCACAGGAAGACTAACTCTGTCCCACAGAGTCTCCGCCTGGCACACAAAATACTGGGCCTAAATCTAGGTCAGTATGAATCTTTTTTAGTTTGTCAGATTATCCAAGTATGTTTTTGTAAGTGTGTCTTGTTCGAGTCAGCTATTTCATAACACTTTGCACTATTACACAATGAGGCTCCACTTTCTGTGTCTTCGTCTTGGGCTAGTAAATTCTAAACTATTCTAAACTTTATTTTAATTTTTTTTATCTATATTTATTTTTTAAACCTACCCTCTAATCTTAACAGGTCCTAGAAATGTTTTCCAATTGTGTTAGTTTACATGGTATTGGTTACTTTAACCCAACCAATATTTGTAATGCATTTTTCAGGGAAGAATTGTAAATCTAAAGACCAGTCAACAATTGTTCAGTTTACTATAAACATTATTCAACTTTTAAATTTATTATGAACATATTTTTATTTAATGTGTGAACTATTTACGCAAATGTGCATTTTTTCTTCATCAATCTTTTTACGTTTTTGATTTTATTTTAATCTGAAACAATACTTATAAACTATTTTCTAGGGAACGAACAAGCGCAGATTAGAAATATTTTGCAATAATCAAGGACTTTAGAAAGTACTGAATTTATAGTAAAAAAAACTGCTGCATCAAATATCCTACTTTTATGTTTAGAAATATATAAAAACGCATTGCAATTATTTACTGTAGATAGTTTATTATAGTTCAGCTTGTTTCGAAAGAAATTTAAAATTCACAGAGATTAAGAAAGTTTGCATGAAGTTATTCAGTGTTTACACATTGTATCAAATCTCTTTTAGATTTATGGTTGCATATTGGTAGCACTTTAGATGTATAGAGAGTTTCAAGGACTCCTCGACTTTCTAAATATAACTACCCTCAAATATGTCATACAGTGTTTAACCATCGTTGCATTCTTATAAAAACCTAGACTATAATAAATATTATTGTGTTTGTTTTATATTGATTTATGAATTAAATAACAACAATTGAAAACACAGTACAACTCAAGATGCCCTTAAAATTCGGAATACAAACAATGGACATTAAAACATTCGCAAGAGACAATTACATTTAGGTACCTCGGAAGAGCTTAATAAAACCCTCTTGTTGTAGCTTCTCATTCTGAACACCCTTTGCCTCATATTTGCACTTCTAAGACTGAAATCCCATTACTGCTGTGGACCTTATAATTATTTATCATAATCACTTTGAACCTCTCTTTTCCTTTTATTCGTTAAAAAATACCAACATACATACAAAATATTTGAATATCATTTCATTGCTAAATATTAAATATTAACACGGTATATATTATATTTTCCTACTATCTATTTAAAAAAAATAGTTATTTACTATCCCATTAGCTAAAATACATAAACAAATCTCAACAGATATACAAAGCTCTAGAAGGATCTTTACGTAGAAAAAGAACTGTTAGTTACCAATGCTTTCATTTTCATCTCGGTATTTAGTCTTTATTTCCCTCCCGTAGCACTACCATGTTAGTGTTTCAAACCTCTAAAACCAATTCTAGTTTTTAATGTTTTTTTCAATGTGTGTATTACCACATCTACTTTTCATATCCTTTTAGAGTCAATACTTCTATTAATTTTATTCTACAGATGCTAGCAGTTCCCAGAGATAGATAGAGAAGTTCCAGAGTTGAAGGATTCTGATTTTTATAAATACTCAGCATTCAAAATCATAAATATGCGCTAATAAGACACTCAAGACATTAAAGCGCTAATAATTGTGCACTTAGGTAATGCCCAGAAAATTTAAATAATTTGCAATTAAAATGTTATAATATTAAGAGAGAAAAGTGAAATGGAATTGGGGAACTTAAAAGGCTTTGCATTAACGATATCTGTTGAAGGTGTTAAATTATAAACTCAACTAAAAATTAGAAATTTCCAATACTTTTTAATGCAGCATTGGATGTATTGTTCATAAAATTTATATTTTAACTCACTTGGAGGTTCTAAATGCTTATTGTTACTATTTCTGAACATAAAGGGAAACCCCTTGATGACATACTCATCTCTGATTTTCAAACTTCTCACAAAACTAGTTCTCCTTAAAAGCTAATTAGAACAAGAAAAAGTTAAAATGTTTTGTTTCGGGAGATAAAATCAGGATAAATAATCTATTAAAAAAAATTATATATTAAACATTTGAGACTAATTAACTGAAATTCGCATAGGTTTACATTGCGTTTAAAATGAGTTTGTTAGCACTTCGCTTGCTTGTATAATAGGTAAATTTTTTTAACTACCTCTTCAAAAAATAAATGTTTTAATAATTTTTCATGACACTAGAGAACTGAAACTAGACACATTTAATTCTTAAGTACTACGTGGATGAGTGAGCCCATCTCATTTTGATTGCTTGCGTATAAGGGATGAAACTACTAGACAACAGAAACAATATTATTTACTCTATTGTTAAATGTTGATCTGCACTAATTTGCCAACACAACTAGGTCTAAATTATTTTTAATACTCCTAGAATTACAATAGAATTATTCGAGTGTAAATACAAATTTCATGTTTTGAATATACGCCGGACTAAGACTAGCAATTGTGCTACCACTTGATAAATGTATGAGAAATAATGCAGGCTTTTAAAACATACAATACAAATATTAAAACAAATAATACAAATTTTAAAACATAAGAAATAATGAGTTATATAAATAATTCGACCACGCAGCTGGACCGCTGACGTGAGTTCAGCAAATTTCCAAAATTAAATTTATAGGCATATGTTTTAGGGTTTCAACCAAAAATTTGGGAAATAGGTCTACTCACGAAGGCGTTAAACAGCTGTCTGTGTGTACGCAATATATTAGTAGAATTTGTTTGCCCCTAGTGTCCTCGCGAGTTTGCACCACTTGGCTTCGAACCGGGTATTTGTATGGTATTTTACGCTTTGGTCGATTTTGGGGGAACCAAAAAAAATGTGCAGAATAACATCCTACATTTATAATTTTATAAAAAACTGTAAAAAAAAACTTCAAACTCGTAGTAAAAATCTCAAAAAATAGTTACTTCCGGTCAGAAAAAGTAATTCCGGTTGTTGGATTTTTTTGGCTAACGAACTCGTCCGAGCGACATAGACAACCAACACGTGTACCAAATTTGAACCAAATCGGTCTTAAAATGCGGCTGCTAGAGTGCGAACACATATATACATATATATATATATATGAATTTTTATGACACACCAAAACGCGTTCTGGGGACCATGATCGGTGCTCATTTGCTATTCCCGACCTTGGGTCTCACCATAAGGGCCACTGCAATAGCTCATTTTTCCTATGGAAATTCGCTAATAATGGAACAAATGTAAAAACGAAGGTTTATATGAATCACTTTGCATTTGATTTCGAAACATAATGGACTAGACAACAAACTGAGCCTGCTTAGAGGAATGAGAAATATGGGAAACTACAGCTGCTAATTAATTGTTAATGCAAGATGTATTCAATGTAAATCAATGTTTGTAAGTTGTTCACTATGACAATTGACATTTTAATACAAAATAACATTGACTACGAGTTGCTAATAATACAAAAACATTAATATCAACAACAATATTTGTTTTCAATGTAAATCAATGTTTGTAAGTTGTACACTATGAGAATTGATATTTTTGTACAAAATAACATTGACTACGAGTTACCGATAATACAGAAACATTAATATTAACAACAATTTGTTATCAATGTAAATCAATGTTTGAAAGTTGTTCACTATGAGAATTGACATTTTAATACAAAATAACATTGACTACGAGTTACC
>JAGFPH010000019.1:1946479-1961003 GCA_018207615.1 Philaenus spumarius
CACTTGATTTTAAAGATATAAAATGTATTGATACTAATTACAAAATGGGTTTTTAGCAACACATTTGACTAATCTTGTAAATGTATCGCATGGGAAATGTATAAATTATATATTGTTAACGAAACAAAAGTAAAATCACATACTTCCACTTGATTTTACAGTAAAGTAATTTGTATTGATACTAATTAAAAACTTTGTTTTTATACGTCTCATTTCTTATAAAAGACATTCATTTGTTACGATTTCGAAACAAAATTAAAGCTAAAAACGTTGCTGTGCGAAAATTTCATGTTTAACAAGAAGTAGGCCTACTATACTATATTTGCGTATCTGCTATTTATAAATACAACTGAAGTCATTGTTTCTTAACATTTTATTCTTTCGTTAAATGTATAGCATGTTTCGAAACAATCAGCATGATATTAGGAGGTAATCTAAACTTGTAATGCCAGGTATTAGGTTTTCCTTGTTTCTTGGTAGAGTCGTTTTATCTACAGTTTTAGTACAATAATACTAACTTGTACATTAAATGCAATTCTACCGTCGTTGTCGCATAAACTTAGCTAATAATACATAACCAGATAGTGTTACGAAATTAGGTTAAGTGATGAAACAAGATAAAATATTCAGCTTCTGTCTTATTATAAACGATACAGTGATCAAATAATGATTTGTGTAATATGTCTTTAACTTTATAAACTTTGTAAATTCCAAGATGATGTACAAAACATAAATACAAGATGAAACAATGTTCACCTTTAATTGACTCCTCTGTGACAACGATTATTCCGAACAGATATACAAACTGATAAACTTGTAAGTCTATATAATATGTTTGATCGGCCTATATATGTTAATACGTTCACTACAAATATTACTAATAATATATGAGTCTAGTAGAAGCCTTACCCTCTCGCACAACATGTCGAAAAACAATTCTATCTTCCTTAACAGTTTGTAGCTCATTATTTATTTTAAACCGATAGTGAAAATTAAAAAACTTATTTAAACAATAACAAATTCTGAAGCATTACAAATTTAATAAATCTAATAATTTATGTTGAAGTATCTATGATCCAGTAATAGAAACAAAATGATATAAAATGTATCCATTCCAATTTTGAACTATTACTTTTATTACTATTTTTAACTCAAAATAAATTACCAATGAATCTAAATGAGATTATAATAATTTTAAAATCAACTTAATAATGGTGTATTGTTTGTAAAGTTAGATCTTATAATTTATGTCTGAATATCATTAAAGAAGAGGTTGCCGTGTGGTCACCTTATTTGTGCGTCTGGTTATTTGATTTAAATTAAATAATAAATTGAATGTAAGATTACTAAGAAATATGGATACATTAACTTATATTTATTACCTTGTTAGATTTCAATAACACTTCCTGAAATGACGACATACAGTATGTTAGCAATCATGATATCTGTTGAAATGGTTTTTTTGCTTTCTCGTGTTAATAATTCTTTTTTTGCGTAATAAATTGTGTTTCGTGAAATAGCTAATTTGATACATAATTTTTATAGCAGACATAAATGTGTCGTTAAATTTTTTGCAGTAATTGTAAAATATAAATCATGAAATTACTTTTAAAACTTTAATTTGTTTTATAATTATTTAAGTTATTAAATATTTTAAAGGTTACCTCAACAATAATATAAATTACTTACACTATATTATTACTTATAAAGTACTTAATCAAAGATATGAATATGTTTTACAGTTTCAAGAACACATGAGCAATGTTTGTATATGCCTTCATTAAATTTTAAAATAAGGTAAACAAATAAAAGACAAATAAACAGCATTCACTAAGTTTAGTTATTACAGTGAAATAAATAAAGCCTAAGGGCTAAACTTTTATCAACGTTCAACAGACCTTTGACTCAAATTTGATCCAATCCAATTCATTTATCTTTATACATTGTGTTCAGGGAGACGCATAGCGAAAAAGATTTATATTCTGTCTCGGCTCAAAATATATAAGTTATATATTTTCTTGTATTGACTTGTTTAATGTTTCAGTTATTTTTAAACTTTTGTTTGATATTGTTGTTATTTTAGTATTAAGTCATTATAATTCAAAATGTATGTTTTCGTACTTCAAATAACAGATATTATGTTTTATAAAATAAGATGTAATAAATCTCACCCTTACATTTTACTTATATGAAATGAAATAAAATTAATTATCAACATTTTCTTTATATTATTTCCATATAATTAAAATTATCATTTATCATTCACTTGTCATTACTGATATTAGAAAAGCAGTGAATTGTAAAACAACTTTTAATTTGGACTCTTAATTTGGTTCATTGTTGGCAAATAGGAAAATTACGAGTAGGAAATTTGAAATAATATTTAGAAGAAGTAACAAATGCAATTTAAAAGTTTATAATAGTATTAAAATTCAAAATATAATACAATTCGAAAATTAAATTCACATTTAATCACACCAGATCCTTTCTTTAGACAGTTAGATCTTCGACAAACTAAAAAATGTAAAGTTTAATCACAAATCAATATGTTAAAAGCAAACAATAAATTATTTAAAAAAACTTAATTTTTAAACAACAATACAAAATTTGTTATTTTCTAGGTTATAAAGAATTTTAACTGCGTTTACTTTCAGCATCTTCATGGTGTAAAGAGCAACGTCGAGATTCAGGAAATTTAATTTTTTTTTTTGTGATAGGCACAGACTATAAAGTGTTTAAACATGCTATTTTTAAAGAAAATTTGTATATGAGCAAACGATATAAATATAAAAAAATATTGACTTGTGAGGAGATATACTTGATAGAATACACTTTTAACGCAAAATCTCACAACTAATACGTTTATTAACTCAAACGCGTTTCAACGACAAAGTCGCCATCTTCAGTGATGCACGAGCTACAATAGTCAAACTTATAGCATCTATAGTAAAATTCACCTCAGAGTGAGGCGGAAGTTGAAGCCTACCGAGGGTCAGCACGGTCGACTGGTTTCCGCTCCACTTCTACCTGAATTTTAATTTTTTATAGTAGCGTTATGCAAACTTTTTTTATAACAAGAAAATATAAAAATAAATCACATAACGTTGTGTATCACGATCATCTGTTTATTTTGATACCAAATTTGAAGTAAATCGGTAAATGTTGAGTAATTAAAAACACCTTCAATAGTTCTTAGTTACATTAAAAGCTATGCCATTTAATTACTTTTAATTTAACATAAACACGTTTCTACAGAAATATGTAGGCCCTAAATATTTAAAATAAATCTTGCAAAATGAGTTAGTTTGATACTATTTTAAAAACTTGTTCCTCTAACTTATATTTATAACTCATTGTTAAATTTACTAAGGATCTTCAAAATGTAAAAATTATTTTCTAAAGTGATTTATTTAAAAACAAAAGTTCACGAATTTTGTAAATGAAATGAAGCAATAATTTAAAATTTTTAAAGGCACTGTATCATTTCATATTTTTTCGTTTTTACTTATAGACTAATGAAAACTGGGAATTAGAGTAAAGTAGTGCACATGAGCCTGTAACTAGGTTCGAACGAAATTGAAACTGTATTGGAGGTTCCAACTTGTTGCAAACTTTGACGACCGTTCATTAGTTAGTAACTAACGGAATAAATGCTCAGACTTGGATGTCAGATACATATACAGTAAATGCATTAAATCAATACTACTCAAACATTTCCAAACATTGTAAACACAATAAGAGCAATTTTCAAACACAAACCGATTGTTATTCAGTATATAAAATACCATGGCAAATAGGAATTTTATTTATTCCCAGTAAAAATAATATTCCCAGTTTATTATTATTATTATTAACTTATGTTATTTTCAAGTAGAAATCCAATAATTATTTTCAGGAAGAAAATTAAGTTTATTTTCAATATTATAGGAATAAATTGTAGGAACAACTAAATAATGCTACCCTAGGAGTTGTAATCATGATTAAGCCTGAGCTAGGCCGATACAAACTTCTCAGACTTTGTCTACAAGTAAACTCCATGATAGAGTCGTATACAGATAAATTATTTTGTAAAGTTAATAAACTATAGGAAACTGACACATGACATAAGAAAACAATTTAGCACACAAAAGTTAAGAACTGAAAATACCAAGAGAAAACATATTTATTATTTGAGTGCCACATGGTAAACGCTCGGAAGGACGTAATACAAAACTTTACAGTGCATAAATATCAGGTCTGTTGTAACTTGTTAAATACAGTTTGTGCTTTAAATAATTCAACGAAGACTATAGCGAAATCAGTTTGTAGGCATTTCAATTCGTTACTGCACCGAATCGATTGTAGATTCGAATGTAGCTCTTGACATGGACGATTGAACGTCTTCTCCTTTATTAATTACGAGATTACAAAGTCATGAAGTTTGTAACTCTAATAGTTACATAACACATAAAAAAACTAGGAAAACCACTTTGCAGCCTTAAACATGCTTGAGCGTCCTTACAACAAAGTAAAGCGTGAAGTATCCTCACAAACCTCGCCACTTACTAGAAGCGCTGCTTTCATTGCCAGCGTCCTTATTCTTCATTCGCCATTACAGTCTTTCGAGTTTGCAATGTAACAAACACTTGTCATTCGTTACAATAATGCATAGTTTGTAATAAATTCAAAGTCTTAAATTCACAAGTAAACAGTGCCGAATACAACCTAAACGCAAATTAAATAACATGAAGTTGAAAGTTAGTGTCTTATAACCAAGAAGATGCAGTAAATGTAATATCACCAGGTAACCAAGAATATATCTAGCTTTAGAAGATTAATTTACTAATAATAATTGTCTAACTGTACCATTTATTTCCAAACTAGTAATTTATTTTATAAATTATTGCAAAGAAGAAAACTAATCCATAATCCAGTAGAACAATGTCTAATTATCGCATGTTAAAGTACAACGTACAAGTTTAAAACAAGTGTTGAATTTTCATTGATATTTGAAACGAAACTAGTGTAATTTAACAAAGGCAAAACATAAATATAAATGTGTAACCTTGCAAGATCTGGCTACAAATTTAAACAGGCTTTAAAAAATCGATGACCTGTACTGTAAAACATTAGCACCGTGCAGTACTCGATGCTGCATTCAATTTGAAACTTGTTAATAACTTTGTTCGACTTTAGGAAACTTTGTATTCAATATTAGGCAATGCTTGGTTTTAATTGCGCATTTGAAAACGGGTTCCACAAATACAAAAAAGGCAAACAATACTCAAAGTTCAACCAACGCTATACAAATAACAATAAACAAATGTTATCATTATTATTGAATTGTTTCACTGGTCCTTTCTAATTTAATATATATATATATATATATATATATATATTTAAATATCTTACCGCTTTTGGCAGCCTCAAAAAATCAACCTATGTGGAAGCCACCTTAGAACATTGTGTATATGTAAATTTTACGGTGAATAGTTTGTAATTATAACATCGGTATACCATTTATCTGATTTGTTAAGTTGCATTATATTCCTATTCTGAATTAGCAAAGTTGGTCCTAAATGGCTGCCTCAAAAATCTGTACCTATCTGGCGCATAAGAATTCATAGGCCAACTAACTGCCGTATTACCATATACAAAGGCTGTATGGCTGCCAGCGGCGTTGCCAAATTTCCTTTAGACTTTTTTGTGCACGCTCAATAGGTAACTTGCATTGAGTGATAGGCTCATATATGATCTATGTATTTTTGAAGACTTTTTAGAATTGTATTGATCTGGAAACTTAGCACAATGATAATGGACACTAAACACTATTTTAATAAGTATTCAGTAGACCGCTGCTGTTCCTGAGGGGCGGTCTAACATAGGCAATAAGAAAATATTCAATCAATGCATGGTTCGAGTTGTACTATTAGAATAGTGCAATTCCGTAAGCCCGAAATTAAAAGGTTTATCGTAACTAAAACAGCATGGGTTTAAAGTTTATAATAGGTTCAACCTCAGGCATAATCAACACGCATTAATAATGTTTACAACGTATGAGGTAGAACTTTTTAAACTCTGCGCGTCAATATCTAAAATCGAACAATTTTTGAAATTTCGCAATGGCTCGTTAATTTTAATGACGGACGACCGCAAACTTGATCTCACAAAGTTTGTGCTCATCAAAATAACAGCAGATTAGTGTGGCATAAATTTTCAATATTGATTTCTTTGAGATAACAACTAACTTTGGCACACAAAATTTCATAAACCTAACCTATGCAAACATTTCATAAACCTAACTTATGCAAACATTTCATAAACCCAACCTATGCAAACATTTCATAAACCGCAGCGCTACTCACGTAACTTTCATGAACTAATATTAAACAAAAATAATTAAAACTATGACTAATTTTTCGGCCTTCTGAAACTTAAAACTTAGGTCTGTTTTAATGTTATAAGCAAGAAATAGAGGTTCGGCGATCTGGCTGTTGCCGTATGCGGCTGCTAAATGGCCTGGCAGCCATATAGCATACGTTTTTCCCCATGTATGGCAGTCAAACAGCACCAAAATCGTGCATATTCATTTATCATAGAGGCATCAGTTATACCCCTAAATGGTACCTAAAGAAAATACCATGCGCTTTACATTGTTTCTTTAAGCAGAGGCATACATATCGAAGGGAGAACATGAGATTTGAGACTAATTCTGCCGAGAGAAAACTTAGAAAACTGAGAAAAATTACTCATACTTCTAAGAACCTCAGCTGTACAACCGGAGGAACGGATTTAGTTTACTTACCTCCAGACCGAAAATAAGATAACATAACTTACAGTTAACGCAAACTAGGAGTGTGTTTGGCCTAAAGGGGTTGTCATCTCAACCTTTAGGTTGTCGCTTCTCGCCCAACCTACCTTCTTGGTTGAACAAGTTCCACAAAAAGTAGGTTCAACTAAGAATGTTATAACTCGTTAATTACTGCGGCTCTCTTTCTTATAAATTTACCTGCTTGCATACAATATTTATATAAATAAGTATTTAACCTTTTAGAGAAAACTATAGCAAATGTAAATAAGTAGTTTTGTTTCATAGAAAAAATATAAAATGTTATAATAATTGTGATAAAAAATGGTAAAAGTTTTTTATAAACTAAAAATGATGACATTAACTATTCAAAGCGAGAATAGTTTCATTTAATTTTAATAATTTCTTATGAGGGTTTAAAAGCATATTCCAGTGATCAAAATTTGTTTTTATTTTAAAACAGCAATACAGTAATAACTTTCTTCCGTATATATACAAAACAATCATGCCAATCGGTTTAGTAGTTCTTGTGTCGTGTAACTTGTACGTGTCGAACTTATTCATACCATAACTATACTTTTTTGTTTACCATGGGTTATTATATTAGGTGCTATATATTCCTTCTTCTTATACTGTAGACTCTACATTTACATGTTGAAAATCCCTAACGACATAGACCCAGTAAGATATAGTTTATTGTTTGTAGGCCTAAGTAGTTTCTTCTGAAAATCGAAGTAAACAAATATGATTGAAAAACATTTTGTCAATGAATTTTAACCTCGAAAAAGATCAATATAGCCTACATTAGTTCTATAACAGTTTGAAAATACCTATACATGTTCTACGTGAGAAGAACATTGCATTTAATATTTTGTAATTACTAAACAGGATTTTTACTATAATTAATTGTACACATTTAACTGATCTGCCGTGCCGTGATTTTTCCCGGCATCTTACTAGTTTAATATAGGCCTATTAGTGTGTTAATATTATAGGTACATTTTTGAATTTTTTTAAAAACAGTTCTTAATATAATTTAGTTGTCAAAATCAAAATAAAACGTAATAACTACACTGTGAAAGTATAAATTAAACCATAACATTTTTGTACGCTTAAATACAATCATACAAATATTGCTAATTATGTACCATCCAAGATTCAGTTTTAAATGTTCGCGTTTAAAGGTACAAAATGTATTGTAAAATTAACTCACTAAATGTATAACTAACTGATTTTATTTTAAATAATAAGTTCCACACCAATTGTTTATGGGACAGTTTAGCCATATACAACATTGTAAATTAAAATCGACTTCGCAGCAATATGGGTGACAAGTGGTTGTCTAGGCTATTAATTCTACCATCTGAAAGACATTTTCAAAGCAATTCCAAATGACGGCATTATCAACCAATTTGAGCTGACAATATCAAGAAGAAAACAACTTTCATTGTATAAATCGTTCAAAGACTCACAGAAGTAGTAGTAAATGCTAAACAATTTCGTGTTTAACTTTTTAATTTCTTAGAAATAGCCAATGTAGCAACAAAAATACTGATTTTGGTCACTATGATCTTCAATTTTGCTAACTTATACAGTACCGTATTATTTGTCAACAACTGAAACAATATTATATTCACAGATTTACAAATGGGGAAATACCCTAAAAGGCCGTAGTTACACTTTAGAATTGAATATTGAAAGTTGTAATTCATAAAATAAATCTTAGAAGAAGAATAATGGGAAACACATTTGACGGTGTTATTTCTTTATTACAGATATGACATTAAAATGTGTTTATATTTGTCACAACATCACTGATAAATCGGTGATGCATGTGTTGCGGTAAAGACTATACCAACCAAACAAGTAAAATGTGACTGTACTTCGTTGCTTTAAGAAGGAAATGATAACATATATATTGGGAAGGGGACTTGACCTCGTTTACCTAAACAATATCCTGTTTTTTGTTACTGTGCCATCGCCCCAGCGGCCGTTCTAGCCCAACCATTTTTTAACAGTAATTATTTTAGTAAAATCAATGTCTTATTAAATAAAACTGCAAAAGTTATTTAGCTTTGGGCTTTGACTGTAAATTGACTTATACAGACTCGATTATTGAAAAAAGCTACCATAAGTTGCGAATTTAAATAAAATATAATTTCTTTTTTAATTTAACTCATAGCAATATTCTGTGCTGTCACTTTAAATGTGTCCAGGTAAAATATTTAAACATAATATAAATTTAGCACAATATACATTTTTGTTTGGCTTATTTAACCTGTTGTTAGTAGGTCTATCCTTACGCAACATTAATACTGACATAGTTTATATGTACGCTATCAACGTGAAATTTGACATAGTTATAGAATGCATGCAACATAGATTTCAAAGTAAAATATATGTTTTACCTCATCATTAAAGAGGGCTAAAGGTCAGGAGAAATTATATTTCTCTGATACAGTCGAGTGATACTTTATAAGATTAATTAAGATAAGAAAACTAAAATAATCGTAATATTAGACACGGTAATTGTATTGCGAAAATTGGCTTCTTAAATTAACAGTTTTCAATTTTGAAATTCATGGACTTAAAGGACAAAATCAAACTGGATATGAATAAATATCAAATGTGATGTGTTACTTTAAATGGTTTGGAAAAAAACAGAAACAATACAGAATTAATATCACAAATACTGTGATCAGTAAACTACTAACATGAAAAAGCTTTAAATACTATCGTTTTAATTTAAAGTTTTTACTAAGTATGACTTTCACTTAATTACAATGGCAATGTTGCGAGCACCTTAGAGGAAGCTACTTACCTAATTTCATGCCAATTCGTTCTTATAGGGATTTTTAATAACTTTCCTCCCCCCCCCCGCACCAAACCCTCCTAAAATTTCGAATATCTTGTAACCTTTTTTTTTGTTGTTTTTGTTTTTAAAATCCTGCTCTTTTGCACTTTAAAGCTAATGAAGACGGGACCTACAGTTTTACGTGGATTCCGAACCACTGCCAATGGTGTCTGTTAAGAAAACACGCTTTAACAACCATGGCCATCACAGCACCTTTTACCCTTTCTTAGCAAGCACCTACGGCCCTAGAGGAAGCTACATAAAAAAATTTAAAGTTTCTACCTCCTCTAGAAATCTCTTAAATATGGCTTTAAATTTCTACACCCCCCAAACACCTCTAAAATGTCGATGTTTTGTAAACCTTTCTTAGTGAGCACCTACGGCCCTAGAAGAAGCTACATACAAAAGTTCAAGTTTCTAAGCTCATCTATAAATTATGGAAATTTATAGTACTTTTGACCCACCTAAACACCCCCTAAAATTTCGAATTTTTTGAAAACCTTTCTTAGCGAACACCTACGGCCCTAGAGGACATACCAAATTTCATTGAAATCCGTTCAGTAGTTTTTGAGAAATCGTGATGAGTGTTTTTAAATCATATTTTTAAAAGAAAGACACACATAAAATAGAAGAACAACAATACAATTAATTCACACAAACACAATATAATAACTACAACACTAACACAACAACAATTTAAAACTAATATTCATAACCATTTTTTATTAATAGGCCTATATAAGTATTTTTTATGATAAACTACTTGCCCTTGTACAGTTACTTTACATATAGACGGAACCTAACAATAACAACACGCCGACACTTACTACTCATAATAATTTATGTTTCTAGACTTTGCTCTTTTTTAGGAAAATTAATAGCGCTGCCAACCTAACACTTCGTTGTCACATGTTGAAGGTTGAATGAATTGTATATTCTTGATGTAGTTAGATCTATACAGATTTATGTGTAGGAATATTATAATTATAATATAACTTTCGGTTGCTCACTGTCAATTACCGTATAATATCAATAAATAGGCCTATTATTAAATTCAAATGCTCCGCTCGTTTAACTTGTAAAATTTGAAACATGCCTAAATATGTTAACAATTATTAGTTGCAGAATTATTCATAAACTCAAAACTATGGTATAGAAGTGGGGCAGACCTATATTAGAAAATTTACAATTTTAAAATCAATTTCTATTAACTTTTACTTTTTTCTAACAAATTAAATTGTGAAATCAGTCATAAATGTATTGAGAATAGTTGCAGGATTAACCATAATCTCAACGCTATGCCTAAAAAATAAGTCAGGCCTAAATTAATTAAAGTTTAATATTTCACTATCGATTTAGGCCGAGGGTATAGTATGCTCACGTCAAACAACTATTATTGCACATTTTCGTGAACATCGTTAGACCAGTTTTAAAACTGCCGTTTTAGAGAAAATATTTACATACAAAATTTTCACTCAATAAGTTTGGGTTAAAAGATTAAGTTCAGAAAAACAACCCGAATATAAGAAACAGCTTAATAAATATTGAATTATTGAGTTTTGAGGTTAGGCCTATAACATTAAACAACTAAATAAAGGGTAAGTTTATTTTAGCAGAAATATTCGTTGTTATGGTAACTACAAATAGATACAACATTAGGCATCTATATATATTAAAAGAATTTGGTCAAAACCTATTTCCAATCGCCCAGCCTCTCCTAATGGACCGATTTTGATGATTTTTGTTTTAAAATATGTCTTATTACCTGTAGATATGTCATCAAGCATTTACCGAAGTCCTAGGACATTAGGGCTACGCCCCAGTGGCCCTCAAAGTTTCAATGTTAATCTTATGGAAGGTCAATCTTAAGGAAGAAGAAGAAATATTTCTTTTGATTTTATCAAGGACACAAAAACAGCTGTTCGTATGAAAAGCTTAAAACAGCTGATTTTGATCAACAACTGATTTGGATCAAATCAGTATCAAATGTAGTATTACCTTTTAGAGGTTACATTGACAAACTAAAAACAAACACAAACAAAAATCAACGAAAAATGCTAACTATATTTTAAATCAATTCAAACATTGGTTGTTACAAACCTATTATATATAAAACAGCTAATTTGGATCAAAAACTGAACATAATCATTCACAGATATGTCAAGTCTTATATATTATCATCCGTTCAGCCGCTATTCACCCGAGAAGGAGCCCCGGTATACAATCCTTCAAATTTCCCATGTTAATCTTATGGAGATAATGTTTAATGAGTTTGAGTCAGCTGCCAAATAAAACAGCTAATTTATGCTCGGTCACCTATGTACAAACGAGCAAAAGATTAACGAGATTCTTTATCAAATTTTCCACCTGCGAGCGAAGCGAAGCAGCCATCTGAGGCCGAAGGCCGAGCCGGGGTTGGGACGTGGAGCGTCCAGGGGCAGAGCCCCTAGTACCTCTAATAAAAAATAAACAGTTTCAAAGAAAACAGCAGATTATTGTAATGACATCTTACCTTTAATAAAAATACAGTTAAAAGAAAACAGAAGATTATTGTAATAACATCTTACCTCTAATAAAATACAGTTTAAAAGAAAACAGTACATTATTGTAATGACATTGTCAACATTTGCATCAGCTGTGCTGTGTATTTTAAATGGAGAAATTTTACTTTTTAATTTAAGAAAAACGAATTTTCCCAGACTGGTGTCCAGCTCCAATAGATTCCTCGTGGCCAAAAACCGCAAATAAAATAAAAAAATAAAAAATCCTTGGTCGGAGTTTCCAGATCCGTTGTGCAGACAAACATTTTTTATTCGCTTTAGAAGATAAGATAGGCCTACTACTATTAAATTCCAATATGTCTTATTTGTTTTAATTAGGACGTATGTGTAGGAATATTATAATCTAACTTTCGGTTGCTCACTATCAATAAATTACCGTACATTATCAATAAATAGGCCTACTATTAAATTCTAATATGTCTTATTTATTTTAATTAGGACGTATGTGTAGGAATATTATAATCTATCTTTCGGTTGCTCACTATCAATAAATTACCGTACATTATAAATAAATAGGCCTACTATTAAATTCTATTATGTCTTATTTATTTTAATTAGGATGTATGTGTAGGAATATTATAATCTAACTTTAGGTTGCTCACTACCAATTACCGTATATTAACAATAAATAGGGATAATATTAAATTCTTATAATATGTACCTATTATTTATTTTTAAATAAGATGTAATATAGTGGTTTCTTATTTTAAAATTCCTTAACGCAAGCTTTTATTGGTTTGTGTATGTTGAAACATGATTGGCCTAAACTTAAAATAAATATTATTTTGTACTAAGCTAGACATCCGAATCAAAAATGTTTTATCTGTTATTTTATTCAATTGGTTGCCATGGTAATGAATGTAAGAAATAAATGAGTTATGCATCAGCAGCAGTCTAGGCCTAAACTATAATTAATTAATTGTGTTTAAATAAATTTATCAATCTTAACGGCACATACATACATAATGTATGTGTTTGTGCACATCTTTGGCATAGTACGTTTTGAATAATATAAGTTTCATCTTTCAATTGTAGTATTTTAGTTTTTTTATAATGTTGCTTATTTATTGGTATAACAGCTGTTAGACGCTATGGGTTTAACGCCATACTTTATCCTGTGAATTTTTCCGACTAAATTTTTAAATATTGAAATAAAACATGTTTTTATCAAAATGAATTCTAGCCTATGTTACCCAGGAATAGTGTAGTTTTTTATTGAAACAAAAAATGTTTCAATTGGTTCAGTAGTTTCAGAGATTACCCCTTACATACAATTCATACAAACAAACAAACAAACAAACATACTCACAAACAAATTTTAGCTCTTTATAATATTAGTATAGAAGTATAGATATAGACTATAGGCCTATTATTGCAATTTCAGAGATGGTTATGTACTTTGAGGTACATTTTGGTTGCAAAACACTACACTCGGTATCTTTCGGCCCAAGGAAACAATTTAACAGATATTTTGAAGGTACAAGTTTCTTACGATGCCTGTGCAACGCTCCAGCTCTAAATATTTATTTAAAAAACACCCACTTTTCAAAAAATGGAGGGTAAAAAACTCATTTTTTAAATTGTAACCGTACAGGAGCATAAGCAAAATAGCTCAGTTTTTTTATTTCAGCTAAATTAATACCTTGTGTAATTGTCCTAACAGAAGTTTGGATTATTAAAAACAAGCTGTGTCACTATAAAATAGATGACATACGTTTTTAGTAAAATGTTATGATGGGTACAGGGCAGGCTTTATTGTACACCAGCACGACTGTTGTCAGTAGCAGTGTGTGAGAGAGAGAGAGAGGGAATAAGTGTGATCAGCTGATACCGGTACGGTACTCTGTCTATCAACGTCAACGGTCTATAAACTTTTACGAAACTATTCAGCCCAATGCGTATCTTCATTTTATTCAAACCATTGTGAATAAACATGTCTATCGTACTATGTTCCCGCTTTGCAATTACAATTAGTCATCAGATTTCTATCTAGATTGATAACGTCGTTGTTTGTGCTTCTTTGTAGGCATCTATATAGATTAACCTATTAGTGTGTGTGACTTCAAAACAAAAAAACAAGCCGTAATTAAAATGATGAATTATAAATAAATAAAACCTTGAAATGAAACTTGATATTTGTTGGTTCCTAGATTGTACTCATGTTATGTTTGAAAAACTACAATAATAATGTTTATTTGATAGCAGTTCGGTTATATAAAGTTATAATGTATAAAAATAAACCCTTTAAAATATATTATATTTTGTTAAATTAAACTATATTCAAGTAAAAACTAGAAGTTAACTTCCTTGAAGCTCCAATTC